>JAMKQA010040078.1:0-24991 GCA_024699735.1 Posidonia australis | reverse complement strand
TTTCTTTTTTATTGTTTTGCATGATTTTCATGTTTATTTGGTTTTCCTCGTCTTCCATAATAGACTAGGTGGCGACTCCAGCATTTGCATTTTTTTTATTTATTTTTCTACCGTAGCTTTGCCGATTTTCGCATTACCTTGCGATCCTCGCCGGCATGGTTACATTATGTAATGACATGGAGGCATGTGGAACCCCAAACAAATGGATTTGGGTGTGGCTTTGGGTTTTAGACCCTATTAATGAATGAAAAAGATGATTTTATGTTGTTTTGGGCATGAGACCCAATTTATGTCATTAAGCATGGTTTTCTTGGCTTGAGTTGGGACCCTAGTGGATGGTCAAGTGTTGCATGGAAATAGAGTCCTACAACGAGAAGAATGGAATGAAATGAAAAATGGTTTTGAATGGAACACTAATAATGTGGTTGCCGAGCTCATAGCGGTGTAGGCTGAGCCTGGGTTTTCGTACCTAGTTGTTCGGGTCACTGACGGTGTGGGCTGAGCTTGGGTAGTTGTACCTAGTTGTTCGGGTCACCGAGCTCGTAGTGGTGCAGGCTGAGCCTGGGCTTTTGAGCCTAGTTGTTCGGGTCACCAACGATGTAGGATGAGCCTGGGTCATTGGACCTTGTTGTTCGGGTCACCGATTAGGGCGTTAAACAAAGACGTATCCCCGTGCTTTTTTGAAAATGAAATTGAGGCCAATTGGCCAGGGTAGTGACATCCCGCACGGGGAATTTCATTGCGGCAGTGCGAAAAGGTAAAGGAAGGATGTCCTCACCTACTATTTGTGTGCCTGGTTACCCTTGATCAAGGTAACAACAGTACAGAAAGTGGAAATGAATAAAGAAAGTGAAATGTCATTTAGTCAGATTGGACTCATGAAATGGTCCTAAAATCTTGAAAAGAAATGATGATGTTTTAACCTGTTGCCAGCCAATGTTTATGATTTGGTTTTGAGCCCAATGGGGCAATGTGTTTTTGGCTGGATCTGGTCAGAAATGTGAATTTGAAAGTGTGTTTTGGGAAGAAATCCCAAATATTGAAAATGGAAATGTTTTGGAAAAATGAATTCCAAAAGGTTTTTGAAAGTAATGTAAAGGAATGTTTTGTAAGAAAAAGTGGTTTTGGAATGAATTTCCAAGTGTTTTGAGAAAAGAAAAGGAAACATGGCTTTTGAAAAAGCATGGATTGGGATTGAATTCCCAAGTGATTGTTTAATAAAGAAAGGATGATTTTCAAAAAGAGAAAACCAAGTTTTGAAAAAAAAATTGAGATTTATGGTTTTACTGAGGTTTTGTGGTTTGTATGTTTTGGGGCGTGTACTGGGTGACTTGATGTTACTCACGCGTGCTATTTGATTTTCAGGTGTAGCTGAGTTCCAGTGTAGGAGTTGGAGCTTCTAGCCACACATTGTGATCTTGAAGGTGAGCCTTAATAACAGTTATTTGATGTTTCTGTAATTAGTGTAATTATGCTTGATACAGTGTTTTAGTAGCGTGCCCGGGATCGAGGCGTTACACATGACCTTGTAGAGTGCAGATTTCATTGGTAGATCGTGAGCTTTGTGTGGCACTAATGTGCTGTTATCTAGGGTCGTTCGTGTAATATCCTAGTTTGGTGCCCTTAGTGTTTCACTTCGAGAATTTTGGCGACAAAATTCCTTTAAGAGGGTTAGGCTGTAACGACGCAGACTGGCAAAATTCCTTTAAGGGGGTTAGGCTGTAATGACCTAGACCTAGATTAGCACTTTTGGCCAGATATTTTAATGGCGTTTTGGATCATTAGACATTGAATTCCCTTCGTTTATTGTAAAATACAGCTCAAGCAGCATTCTGCACCTATAATGTGGGTTCCAGCCCTTTTAGGTGCTAAGTGGTTTTAGTGTTGTACTAACCTTCATGGAAGTTGAGAGTTTGTCCTGGGCTACGGAGATCTATCAGCATGCTTAGGTGGCTGGTCGCTGTTTGTACGAATTACGTGGGTGTAGGAAATTACGTGGTTTAGACCTCGTGCCGAGGTTTCCTTTCTTTCTTTCTTTTCTTCCTTTCCTTTCCTTTTTCTTCTTTTTCTTTTCCTCTTTTTCTCTCTCCTCCAGTTTCTCCCCACCATCCTTCCTATATGCTCTTCTTCCTCTCCCTCTTCATAACTCCACTCCTCCTACATATTCACTTGTAAGGGGGGAGTGAGGGGAGAGAGAGAGAGAGAGAATGGCAGTGGGCTTATAATTGTAGTAATTTTTAGGAATTTATTGTACATTTGTAGGCCATTTATGATTGTATTTATTGTGTAGGATGAAGAGTGTCCATAAGCTTTGTTTGATGATTTCTTGGGATTTGTTAGTTGGATTGTAAAGCTCATCAAGATCTTTAATTTGGTATGTGGTTTGTAATTTTTGTATAAAGAACGAATTTTTTTTGTCAAAAATTTAATCTTGGTTAACCAATGAATAGTGTTTTGGGAAATTTACTGTTTAGATCCTCATGTTTGTGTGAATTACCTTTAGGTCCCTAACTTTGTAAACTTACACCTAAGTCCTTAAGTTTTGTGATAACTATCATTCTACCCTTGAGTTCAGTGGAATTTGCCTTTTGGTCCTTGAAGATTGTGGAAATTACT
This sequence comes from Posidonia australis, assembly GCA_024699735.1. Taxonomy (NCBI): domain Eukaryota; kingdom Viridiplantae; phylum Streptophyta; class Magnoliopsida; order Alismatales; family Posidoniaceae; genus Posidonia; species Posidonia australis. The sequence goes on along the minus strand of JAMKQA010040078.1, from coordinate 22,375 downwards.
TTTCAGCCCTTAGGTTTTGTATTAAATTACACTTAAGCCCTTATGGTCTTGTTTTTAATGGTTTTTAATATGTTTAGTGTCATATTAACCTTGTAGGTAATTATGGCATGATAATAATTAGGGTGATCATTAGAAATGATCTAGGAATTGCCTAAAATAAATTAGTAAGATCCCTAAGTGTTGTAAATAGGATGAAAGACTATATGACATAGAAATACCAAGTGTTTCCCTTAAGTGGCTTAGATAGACATTAGGGTTCATATTTAACCCTAGGATTTATAGTTGAGGTATGGTTTGGCGTGGTGCACTGAATTAGATAACCAGTGGCATAGTTGGGTGTTTGACATTGAATTGACTGTGGCCCGTGTGAGACACAAGCCAGTTGGCATCAGAAACTTTGGCACATGAACCTAGTCTTCTGAGTGCATTTGGTGTGACTTTCTAGGCTTGATAGAAGAGCTATTAAGGCAGTGTTTTGAGTAGTGGTTTGAATTTCAGTTTTCGTGTTGCTTTTGGATACAGAGTTTTGTGAGATTTTTGGAAAGATGTTTAATGGTTTTTGAAATGGTTTTCTAGAAGGTTTTTGGAAAGAGAAATGTATCAGTTTGCAAATAGTTTTGGAAAGAATTTTTCGTGGTTTTCTATTTATGCTTATGGCCAAGAGGTTGAGGCAAGTGCTCATCGGATCTTGGAGATATGAAACTCCTTGATCATCATTCACGAGACCAAGTTTGAGGTCCGCTGGTCGAGATGCTATCCGAGTAGGTGCTAGTCTTGAGTGTCGCAGACCTAGGGTACCATCTGTATCTAGAGGTATCGTGGCAACAAACTTGGGAGGTATGAGACTCCTACGTAGCTGGATGTGATACCCTAGTTGTTACGGCTACTGAAGTGTGGTGAGACCAAGAGACCAATGCTTTGAATCAAACCTTAGGGATAGTTGATACCCCTAGGGTCATGAGCAGCTTGCTAGGTTGAGGTTCACGTTGTTTGGGTAAGGTTTGAGCATTGTGTACGACGTCGAGAGGGCGTACCCTATGGTTTGTCCTGAGAGAGGAAAGCTCACTTAGGAATAGGGTGAGCAGGCTTTCTTTGTGTGTGGTTAGCCTTTAAGGCTCCTTCAAGTGGAAGGTCGTCAAGACAGGTAGACCTCTCCAAAGGATGGTTGTCCATGGTTGTGTAGACACCATGGTAGCTTTGCGGTGGACTACTTGTGGCCAGTGTTGACAGCTTGACACAATATTATGCTTGTGGTTTTGCTATGTTCTGATTCAGGGAACCAAGTTCTAGCCGAGGAAAGGCCATGTTGTTGCGCCTAGTTGAGGCATGGTGCTTCGGGAGCAATGGCTCTATAGTTTTGGTCTAATGTAGACCATGGTTTTGGGAGCTAAGGTTATGAGGCTTTGGTGTGGTTGTTTTGGTCCTATGGGGACAGTACTACACAAAGAAGAGGTTCTGTGTTTGTTTTGTGGTTGCTGTTGTGGGTGCTTGGATGCTTTAGAAAGTGTGCAGACACTGTGAGTATTCTAGTCCATCCAGACAGTGTGTGAGACCAAGTTGTGTGTTTTGTATGGTTTTGGGCTTCAGTCGACAAGAGCAACCTTCTTAGGCATGCATAAAAGGATTTTAAAAAGTGTACGCATGTGGTTTTGAAAGGAACAAAGAAAGAATTGTTTTAAAGGCTTGGTTTTGAGGTTTTGCTACTTGTCAGGCAATATTGGATTGTCTGGTTTTGGTGTTGCGGGATCCAGGTAGGGATGCCTGTGCTTATGGCGTAGTTATGCCTGTTTCCTCGACGAGGCATGCTGAGTTGTCTTAGGAGGCGTGTGTGCTAGGTGACCGTTTTAAGTGGTCACTCACATGTTTTTTGTTTTGTGTGTTTTGACAAGTGTCGGATAGTAGCTGTCGGTTGGTAGTGCATAATGGAGCAGTCACATTGCCACACATCAAGGATCCTAGTGAGTGTTTAGTTTAGTTTTTTTTACTAGTTCTGCTTCTACTAAGTGTACTTAATTTAATTACATAATTAGAGTAATTGTAAGATAATAATAATAAAACAAAAAATTATAGCAAGATTGAGTGGTATTGACTTGGGGGTCGTTACAGTAATCCCTCTTGTAATTTAGACAACTATTTAATATATGGATGTTGTTTATGTTGTTGTGCTTGGCCATTTAGGTTCCTTTCTTGTGGTAGACTAGATGACCAAGATATTGTTTAACTCAAGGAGTTCTTTCTCCTATGTCTCTGAATCTTTTGCGACGGAGAGGGAGGATTGGCTAGCTAGGCTAGCCTTTCATCTCAATGTGGTGACTTCGCGGGGAGAGCATAGCTTAGCCTAGAAGTATCTGCTGTCTATCGGTTTGACGTTGAACGACAGAGAGTTTGATGCTAGCCTCATAATTATGGTTATGCAAGAGTACAATGTGATACTCGACATGGACTAGTAGGCTCAACAGTCTGCCTTGGAGAAGAGTATATTTTGGGTCTTCTAGGGATGGTACCTCCATTGTGCAAAGTGTGTGTCATGGTGAGCCTAAGTTTGTCATTTCGGCGATAGAGGCTTAAAAAGCGCTAGCTAAGGGTTGTGTGGGGTATCTAGCTAGTATAGTTACCTCCACTTCTCCAGAGTTGGGTGTTCACGATATCTCTGTAGTTTGTGAATATCATAACGTATTCCTTAATGATTTGCTTGGCATGCCTCCTTATAGAGTTCTCGATCGAGTTGGTTCTAGGGTTTGGTGTTATCTCAAAGCCTCCTTACCATATGACACCAATGGAGTTGAGAGAGGTTAAGACCTAGTTGTAGGAGTTGCTGGAGAAGGGTTTTATCAAGCTTAGTGTTTCTTCGTAGGGAGCGCTTGTCTTGTTCGTCCGTAAGAAGGATGGTTTGCTTCAATTGTGTATTAACTATTAGATGCTCAACCAGATCACGATAAAGAACAAGTTTTCTTTTGCCCTACATTGTTGACCTTATCGATCAGTTGTAGTCTACTTTTGTGTTTTCGAAGATTGATCTGAGGTCGGGGTATCACTATTTGAGGATACAATACTTAGACATTCAGAAGACTACTTTCTGGATGCGATACGGGCATTACGAGTTCACAATTATGCCATTTGGATTAACCAATGCGGTTGCCGCGTTTATGGACTTGATGAATAGGATCTTCAGTCCTTTTCTAGACCAATATGTAGTCATGTTTGTGGATGACGTTCTGGTCTATTCCCTGGATGTAGAGACTCATGCCTTACACTTGAGGGCAGTGTTAGATACTCTGAGGCAACATCAATTGTATGTCATGTTCTCCAAGTGTGAGTTTTGTTTGAGTGAAGTAATATTCCTCGACCATTTGATTTGTAGAGAAGGTATCTAAGTGGATCCTGCCAAGGAAGAGGTAGTGAGTAGTTGAGAAAGGCCCAAGACGATGACGAAGATCTGAAGCTTCTTGGGTTTGGTAGGCTATATAGGAGGTTCATCAGCTATTTCTCCTCCATAGTTGTGCCCTTGATAGAGTTGACCAAGAAGGGAGTCCCATTCTGCTAGGATCATAACTATGAAGTGAGCTTTACTGAGTTGAAGGCTCATTTGGTTTCTGCTCCGATGTTGACTCTGCCTTTTGGAAGTGGTGGCTTCACGGTGTGTAGTGATGCTAATGGTGTGGGGTTGGGTTTTGTTCTAATGTTGCATGGCAATGTTATAGCCTATGTTTCTCGCCATCTGAAGGATCACGAGAAGAACTATCCTACCAATGATCTAGTGATGGCTACCATAGTGTTCGCTCCGAAGCTTTGGTGACACTATCTATATGGAGAGCAATTTGAGGTCTTCATCGATCATCAGAGTTTGAAGTATAATTTCACTCAAAGGGACTTCCACTTGAGGCAACACTAATAGGTAGAGTATTTGAAGGACTATGATTTTAGTCTGTCCTACCACCCTAGGAAGGCCAACGTGGTCGCTAATGCTTTGAGTCAGCGAATGCACGTGATGACAAACCTGATGGTCAAGGAGTGGACCATGCTAGAGGATCTAGTCGGTTGCAAGCCTAGAAGACAAGCTAGGGGAACGATTTGTGCCCAGGTGACCAACCTATCTGTTTGCCTTAAGCTTGTGGAATTCATTATCTCCTATCAGCAGTTGGATTCTTTTGTTCGAGTTATCTTTGAGAAATTGGAGACTAGTGGAGAGCCCCATTTGTTTGTTGGGGCATATAGAGAATTGAGATATGATTTGCACTTATATGTGCTCTAGCATGAGGAGACCAAGTAGAGCTTGTTGGATGAAGTTCATTGTTCCAAGTACACCATTCACCCAGGGAATACGAAGATGTACCAAGATCTAAAGAGGAACTTTTAGTGGCCTAGCATGAAGAGAGATGTTGTTGGCGATGTGGCGAGGTGCATAATTTGCCAGTTGGTTAAGGCAGAGCACTAGAGACCTAGAAGGACATTGTAGCCATTGGACATTCCCGTGTGAAAATGGGAACACATCTCCATGGATTTCGTGACTGATTTGCTGCATACTCAGAGGAAGAACAACACCATGTGGGTGATTGTAGATTGACTGGGCAAGTCCGTGCATTTCTTGGCAATCTGGGTCAATCTCCCAATGCATAGACTAGCAGTGTTGTATGTGTTTGGGATTATCCGATTGCATAGTGTTCCTATGTCCATTGTGTCAGATAGAGACACGAGATTACCTTAAGGTTTTGGAGGACTCTACAGGAAGCTTTTGGCACGATGCTCAACTTCAGTATACCATTTCATACTCAATTGGATGGTCGAACAAAGAGGACCATTCAAATACTGGAGGGTATGCTCAAAGCATGTATTGTGAATCTGCACGAAAGTTGGGAGGACCACATGTCATTGATTGAGTTCGTCTACAACAATAGCTATCATTCGAGCATTGGGATGACTCCGTACAATGCATTATACGGTAGGCCATGCAAATCGCCTATGTGTTGGAGCGAAGTGGCTGAACGCCAATTGCTTGGCCTAAGATTATGCAGCTCTATGCGGACAAGGTGGAATTGATTTGTAGCAAGCTAGTGGCCGCACAGAGTCAGCAGAAGAGCTATGCCGATAGGATGTGGAGATCGTTGGAGTTTCTAGTAGGAGACTATGTTTCCTAAAGGTATCACCAACCAAAGGCGTATGAAGTTCGAGAAGCATGGGAAGTTGAGTCCTCAATATATTAGCCCATACTAGATCACACAAAGGATTGGTGAGGTTGCGTATAGGCTGGATCTTCCACAAGAGTTGTCATTAGTGCACGACCTATTCGATGTCTCCATGCTAAGGAAGTGTCTTACTGATGCATCACAAGTGATTCAAGTTTAATCGAAGGTACTTCAAGAGGATTTGTCCATTGTCGAAGATGCCGTCTAGATCATCGACAGGATAGGGCAGGTGTAGACACCCCATATGCGTGCAAAACCCTATCCTTAGACCTAAACCCTAGCACTAAACCCTAAAATTAACTCAAAATCCTAAAATCCACTTAAATCAAATTCAAAATCCAAAGTCAATCCAAAATCCATGTCAAAATCCTAAGACTAACTCAAAACCCTAAGAAACCCTCAAACTAACCTAAGTCAAACCCAAACCCTAAATCAAGCCCTAAACCCTTGGTCAAATCCTAAATCAAACCCTAAACCCTAAACCCTAAATCAAACCCTAAACCTAATTCAAAACTCTAACCTAAACCCTAGGTCAAACCCTAAACACTAATTTCAAACCCTAACAACCTAACCACTTCCCACTCCACTATAACAGCCTCTAACCACCTAAACAAACCCTAACCACTTTTCACTCCACCATAACAACCTATAACAACCTCTAACCACCAAAACAAACCCTAACCATTTCCCACTCTACAATAACAACCTATAACCACCAAAACAAACCTAACTACTTCCCACCTTCATCATAACAACCTATAACAACTTGCAACAACTTTCAACAACCTATAACTAACAATAACCACTTATAACAACCTACCTAGCCATTTGCAAGCCTATAAATATCCTCCATTTGCAAGGAGAAAAAAGGGGAGAAAAACGAGAGCAAAAACTTGGAAAAATCCAAAGGGAGAGCCACCAAGCAATTTTCTCTCAATCAAAGCAACTAGAGAGGTCCAGGATCAGAGAGGAAGCTCGGGGAGGGCAAGAATTCCAGCTTTAGGCCACCTCCAGTGAGCTCCGGTGAGCTTCGACGGCCTCCGACGGCCAAACTCACTGCTAGCCCAGGTAAGCACTCCCCAGACCTCAATTTTCTTCCAAAATAGTTTTCTCGATCACCCTCTTCCTTCCCCAGTCGATTCCAGTAAGGCTAGAGGCTTTCACTAGTCAAAATCAAAGCTCTAGGGGTCATTGGAGTTGTTTTTCGGTGACCTCGGTGGGGCATGAATCTAGTGATCGATTCGTGCCCCAATGTGCTCAAACCTTCCCCCACGATCCTCCTCCTGCTTCTCTGATCTTCAGGACGCCGTGGAACGCCTCCAGCAAGCCTCTAGGAGCCAGTTCTCGAAATCGGGCTCCCTCGCGGTTGCTGGAGAAGACGACTAGTAGCAGAGCTTGATCAATTGCCTCCAGCCTTGTCGCGTCACCCCGAGCATCAGGACACGATCCTTTGGCCTACACCAAGCTTCCAAAGCCACCAGATCCTCGAATCGAGCTCTGGTTCTCCCTTGCAACCACTGTCGCTAGAACTACGATGAAGTCTGATCAGGCAGAAAAGGAAAGGCCCCATTCTTGTTGTTGGATGAGAAGAAATCATCCTCGTCGCGTTCCCATGTTTCTTGGACCCCTAAGCTATTGATCTGTCGCATCCAGAGCCTCCCCCTTCCACAGAGCCATCGCCAGATATAAATCAAAGGCGAGGGAGACGGGAGGAGGATTCTGGCCATCGAAATCCAGATCCAAACGATTAGATCCCTACCTCTTCTTCTTCTCTTGCTTCCAGTGGAGTGTGATGCTTGATCAGGCATCGTGATGCCCCGTAAGGGCATCCCAGACGGTCATCGACGGCGGGACTCCATCAGCGGCAGTCGTCGCATGTTTTAAAAAAAAAATTAAATTTTCTTTAAAAAAACTTCTGATCTTTTTATTTTCTTGCAAATAGGTCCTTTTCTCTTACATTTAGGTCCTTGCATAGTTTTTTTTAAGTTTTTAAATAATATCTGTTTCGAAAATTGTAGAGGACCCCCTGTAAATCTCTATTATTGTTTTCCTGGCTTAAAAGTTTGATAAAAACCCCTAGAGTTAGTTTTCATACATTTCAAGTTTAGAATTTTGCATAAAAAACCTTGTGCTTTACTAAAATTGTTCTGAACTCATATTTTTCTGGCATAATTACAAATTAAACCCTAGATATTCAAACATTTACAATTGTGCACAAAAATTCCATTTAAAACCCTGAGCTTCATTTAAATAGTTCTGAATGCATGTTTTTCTCTCAAAATTGCAAATTAAACCCTGGGAATTTAAATATATACTCAGATGTGTTCAAAAATTGCATTTTAGCCCCTAAATTTCATTGATTTCTCATAGAATGCATATTTTTTAGGGAGAAATTGCACAATAGTCCATGTACTTCCTGTTTTTCAACATAAACTCTTTGTCTTACACATTTAACCCTGAATTGCTTCTGAATTGCATTAAACACATGTTTTACTGACAAAATTGCGTATTAAACCCTAGGAATCTTAAATTTGACCAAGAATGCACAGTTTTAAACATTTGACCCCTAATTTCTTCAAAATTACACAAGATGTGTTTTCCTATATATTTTTGATGATTTAGCCTCAGAATTTTAGTTTCCACTCAGAACATGTGAATTTTGCAGAAAAGCCCCTAGAATTCACACTTTTTACCCACATTTGCATTTTGTACATTTTGTTCCTTTTCTTCATGCATATTTTCTCATACCTTCTTCCTTGCATCATGCACACATTTCTGATTCATTTCAAACTTGGTTCTCAAATCATTTTCTGGATTTCTTCCGACTTTCACAGCTTTGATCTGATTTGGTTTTCCATCGCCCGAGGGCATACATTAAAAGACTTAACTATGCCATCATTGGCCCGAATGAGGATTATTTTCTCCAATTTGATTTTCTCAGATTTCTTGAAGTTTCCACTGATTTACGTGACACTTTTCAAGTATTCTTGGTTTTCACGATTTTCCTCATCGCCCACGGGCATATAGTAAAGTAGCATTTTCAATGCTTACATTTGTCCCTCGGATTATCATTTGTTTTCTCTTATTCGCTTCTTTTCTTTGATTTGGTATGTTTTCCAGTCATATTAGGCATGTGCACTCAAAATAGGCAAGTATCCACCCAATAGACCATTAGCAAGCAGGAAACCTAGAAAGACCCAATTCTTCAGACGCTTGGAGATGCCTAACTCCTTCTCCATGCGTAACAAGAATCCTTACCCTTTCTCTGGCCCGCATTGATTTGTGCACTACATCCATTAGGCACGGAGCATGCATTTGTTTTCTCCACCTTGGTTTCTTTTGGATTTTTCTTTTGTGTTTGGTTCTCCTCATCTTTCCATTAAAAGACTAGGTGGTGACTCCTTTCCCTATCCTTTCTTAGCTTTCCTTGGTGTTTCTGAGTCTAGACTTCTTCCCTGGATTCACCATCTTCGCTGTGACCGTATCGGGACTCCTCGTGTGCTTCCACTCACCTAGGAGAGCCATGATGGGTTCCACCAGCATGGTCACAGGAACTAGCGACTTCGTTGGGGATAACCAGATTTTGGCTTCCATTTTGGTTTTTGTGCTTGTCTTTGGTCTATACTACATGTTTGTTTGCTTATTCTGTTTGTTTGTACATATTTGGCTAATACACGCCTTTTTACATTATTGCTATGCCACCGCACATGCACATGACCTAATTCATGCTTGTTTGATGTGATACTTGCTTTTTTTTTCACTACTTGTGAGCACTACACTAGCACATGTCATATTCATGTCTTTTGATTGACTGTTTAGATGCCATGATAGTGTGTTTTATTTCCTGTTTGTATTTGCCATGATTAGGAGAGTAGAGACAAGTTTGCCTCCCTATCTAGTTAAAATAAAACACACAAACTCAGCTAAACAAATAATAAGGCATAACTAGAGACAAATGCTCACAATCCCCCATGGTTTAATAAAATGCAAGTAAAAGACATAAAAGTATATTGCATGATTGATCATATAGGCCATGCATCTTCTCCTCTTAGTCCACCCACAGTTTGCGAAGGACAATTCTAGTAGCCCGTTCTATAACTTTGGCGTAGGACGTGTTGCTAGTTTGTCTCCCATGTCTGGGGTCATGTTGGTGCTAGTAGAGGGTACAACTCCATGCTACTGGAGGAGACGAGGCCACCAACACACCACCTGTTCACTGCCTGCGCTCCTGCCAGGATTTAGAATGGAAACCTTATTTTTCTGACCAGAGTCAAAACCAAAACCCATGAGTGTGTCCCATATGGTAGATCCCATGTGGGACATGCATGGTAAGAGAGAGCATGTTAGTAACATTCATGTGCATGTGTATCATTCATGCCACCCTAACTAACAATTGCATAGCTCATTTATGTCTTTTGTTGTTTTGTCTTCTCTTCTTCACTAACCCCTTAGGTTTTGTTCTTTGTCAGGTATAGCGTTTCATGTGTGAGTTCCTAGGTCTGAGCCTGGGAGTTCCTTTCTGTGACCTCAGTCTCACGGCACTATTCTTGACCATCTTTCCTTGAGCTATTTGTCCCTTCTAACGATAGCTCCTCGTAAGTATTACCCTATAGTTTGGAATCGCAGCCCCATCCATAGCCGTTCGCAGTCCATTATGGCCGAGCGATCCTCTGAGACCTTTGCATCGGTTGCTCCGGAGGGGATTCCTATTTCTGCCCCTCTTTCTTCTTTTACTTTGACATCAGTCACTCCACCTACACTCCATGACAGCCACTTTCAGGCACCTGGAGTTCCCTACCCTCCCGTTTCGGGACACTGGCAGACCCTTGTTGCTCTAGAGCCCGTGATCGAGGCAGTTACCATGACTACCACTAGGGCATCTAATCTGATGATGTTTTGTCCCTCAGTTGACTCTACTCCACTTGACACACAGTTGGCTGTGATTGCTTCTTTAGTTGGACTTCAACCCGCAACATCCTTGAACTTCCAACCCCCTATGACATCTCTTCCACTTGCTCTTCCGCCCCTTAGTACTGCTACTGACAATTCCATAATTGTGCGATCTCAGCAACTGCGGGCCCTTGTGCAGAAGCTACAAAGCATGGCCTTCTCTTTGGATCCTACTCTGATTGTGCCTGTTTGTCCCATTCCTGAGGACCTCGCTTCACCTGCTCAGGCACTTCATGCTGCATCAGTCACACCACCTCCATAGCCATCACCATATCTTCTCGTTGTCTCGGTGACAGGCACTACTACTCAGCCGATAGTATCACTACCACAGCATGCACAGCATATTCCTCCATCTGCTGGTCGTCCGCCTTTTGGCCATACCAGTCCAATAGCTGTTACTCCCACACACAACACCATGCCCAACATAGCATAACATTCCTGTACGCTTGGATCAGATACAGGCTTCAACATGCACACCAACACAGACAGCACACATGCACGGGTACGTTGGTCATCACGCTGCAGCACCAGGTGGCGAGATGATAGATCCGGAAGAGCACATGAGTGCTATGGATACAGTGTACGCAAGACTAGCCGTAGCTGCACAATCAATGTCAGCAGAAACCCGAAATGCACTTCTCACCAGGATGAACGATTTAGAGAAAACACTATGACAAGTGCAGGGCAGGGACCGCCAGCCTTACACCTTCCAAAACCTCTACTATTTCCTAGAGGCTATACTCCCTCTGAAGTTCCATATCCCGAAATTCGAAAAGTATAATGGAAAAGGCTGCCCAATCTCACACCTTAAAGCATACTATGGCAATCTCGCTCAGTTACAGGCTGACGAGAGACTTCTCATTCGCCTCTTTCAGAAAAGCGTCAAAAGTCCAGCTTTGAAATGGTTCACATCCCTAGATATGGCCACTATAAAGACTTGGAATGATCTCAGCAAGGCTTTTCTAGAATAGTATTCCTTCAACCTTGACATGGTCCTAAAGCATGAGGACCTAGTCGCCACAAGCAGAAGCCCCACGAGCCGTTCGGCAAGTACGTCTGGCACTGGCGAGCCCTCGCACCTTCTGACGAAGTGTTTATTGAAATAATAATTTGAGGAGCGCAACCAACCACTGGGGCACTGTTAAGCATCTAGCCTATTTCCTTTGCATCCTTGATCAAAGCTGGCACTCATGTTGAAAGCTCACTGAATAGCAGAAGCTTTCCTACATTAGCAGCATTCGCAAAGTAGACCATGGCTTAAGGCAGAAACAGCAACAACAATGGTGGCAACAACAGATCCAACACTAGGTATGCATGGAAGAAGGATTCTGCCTAGAATACTGTGGCATTTGATGAAGCCCCTATTATGCTGATCAGTGTGGTGAGCTCGCCAGCTCAGAGTCAGGTGGTCTACTCTCCTGCACCTAGGGCACCACGCACATCACGAATCACCACCATCACCGATCCAGTCTATTAGCCCGCACCGGCAAGGTAGGGGCGCTACCCAAGATCATGGTGACTCCCACGACCCAAGAGGGATTACACTTCTCTGGTTGAGCCACTGAGTGTCGTATTTCATAAGGTAGCGTCACTCCTGAGGCTTCCGGAAATTTACCCACCACCGAACCCACTTTTGTGGTGGTTTAAAGTAGATTTATAATGCAACTACCATAGAGCCGTAGTGCACTCTACAGATAACTGCTTTTCACTCCAAGGAGCAATACAGGTTTTAATTGACCAGAAGGTCATCACCATCAACACACAGGAGGTAGAGTCTGCGCCCACTGCACAGACACCTCATTCCTTTGCATCCACTTCTAACAACATAGTCAACCGGCCCTTGTCTGAGCATGCACCTAGAACTTCAGGAACTCATTTTCTTTCTTCTGATGAGGCTGCACCTTTCGATCCTTCTCTTCTTATCCATGATGTCTCAAATCCGTTCCCCTATCAGCTTAGTCAATCTTTCATTGAAGCTTCTAGTTCAGCAGTCAATATGATCCAACTGACTACCAGATCAAGGCACACGGCTGCGAAACCTACTATGCAATCCACCAAAGCGTCATCTGAACCACCAAGCGCCAATACCTAATCCACTAGTTATGGTCCCAATGGAATTGAGGGCCCATGCTCCTGTGGTCATCAACTTGACACAGGATACTCACCGCATGGCTTATAGCTATACCACAAAAATGTATGCTGAGGTATCATGGCCAGGATGGGTATACAAGGCCCCATTTTTGGCAAACAAAACCGGCCACAACTTTGTCTTCCCAACCAAAAAACCAGATCTCCAATCAAATGCTAGAAGAGATAATCCCAAGAACTAACCCCACCACTGCCAAGACTGACCCGCCTGTAGCTGACATCACTACGCAATTAAAGAAAGTCAAAGCAGATATTTCCATTTAGGACCTTATCCATACATTGGCTAAACACCAAGAGGCATTTCTCCGAGTTTTCCAGGCCGCTCATGTTTCCCCAACAATACAAACATCATCCTTGGAAAGCATGGTAGGGATGATAGCCGCACCGCAGGTCATTTCATTCTCTAGCTCAGACCTCCCCTTAACAGGGACTAATCATAATCAACCCCTATTCATCATGGTGCAATACCAAAATTTCCGCATTCCTCTCACTTTGGTGGATAATGGTGCTGGTTTAAATGTCTACACTTTGTGAACTACAAGCCAGGTCGGCTTTAAATCCGAAGACATTACTCCAGCTGTGAAAGGAATGATGACATTCAATAACATGCACCATGATGCTCTAGGGATTTTGATCATTCCCTTAATCATTGGTCCTACTTGTTTTGAGGTCGAGTTCTATGTTGTTGACCTCAAGCCATCCTTCAATCTTCTGCTTGGGCGCCCATGGCTCCACAAGCATCAAGTTATCCCCTTAACCCTTCACCGAATGATTAAGTTCTGCTGGAACAACGACATTGTCATTGTGATGGCGGAAAATCTTGAAAAGGAGAAGGTTGAGGTAGTCGCTTTAGTGTCACTCCATACTGTCCATTTTGACCCTAAGCCTTCTGATGTGCTCTACCGTGTCGATTTCTTTGAATAGATCAATTTCATTCTGATTCTCGAGTGTGCTAGCCATTTGGATTTTTTTGGCAATCCTTTTTTGATGGTTGAGAATCTTTGTCAGAGGTGGGGGTACGAGAAAGGAGCACCTCTCGAGTAGAATGGGCAAGGAATCGCCGAACCGATTGCCGTAGAGAAAAGACAGGAGTTTGAAGGATTGCGATACAAGTGGAAACCACAAGACAGATACCCTAGACATAGTAAGTTCCGAAAGCTCGTTATTCCACGAGATTTTACTAACTTTGTTAGTGCATGATTACTGGTCAGAGTTTTATACTTGCAGAGCCTGAGCAGGATAAACCAATCAATGGGTCGGAATTGATATGCATGGAAAATTATTACTCTGAGGATGAAATTGTGGACTCCAAGGTAGATTCGACATCATCCATGCTACCAGGGATAGTAATGCTAGCATTGCCACCTCCGGAGTCAGCTGAAGGACTTTCTATAGGCCCAGCTGCGGTCTTGGATTCAGTAGGTGCAGCCTCAATAGTAGCAACATCAGAATAGCAATCAGCTTTGAAGGGGTTGCAGTCGGAAAAGCTGGAATCATCGCCTGGGGTGTTAGAAACTACTAGTGCCAATTATGTGGATTTTGCTTCTAATGAAGATGAGGGGGATGTTGGGGTAGCACAAGTTGACAGCATGCTCAGCGATTTGGAATTCCGGTTTCAGGAGTAGTTGGCGGTACTGGCAGAAGACACACAAAGTGAGCTCAGGTGCAAAAAGGGGAAAGTAATAATGACAGAATACACTGCAGAATAGACAATTACATAGGGTCAGTCTGCTATTATGACCTTGGAAGAGAACAGATCACTAAATGCTAGACCAAGGAAGTTTATCTCCTATCAGTCGGGAGGCAGGTCTCGGTGGTATTATCAGTACTGGCCCCACTTGAGCAGTGGGGTCCAAAAAAAAAGATCTTGTGTTAGGCTCAGGAGGGAATGTGGGCGACAACACTCACATCAATCAGGAGGAGGACAGCTGCCCACTTGTCACACATGTTGTACAAGAAAATAATGAAAATAAAAACTTTTGTCTACATAATAAGGCTGTGAAAGAAGTAGAACAGCTAGATACATCTATAAGTTTGGAAATAGTAGAGTCTGAGATCATTATGGGTGCATACAAGAAAACCAGGGTTACAGTAACCATTCTAAAGCATCATCAAGGGTAGAATGCTGAGAAAATGTGCACCTTTGAGGACATAGATCCATCATTCCAGCAAGAAGTCCTTCCCGAGCTTATCGCATGTGGAGAAGACGATGATGCAGAAATAGAAGAGGAAAGTCGTGATGCACTAGAGTTCCAGCCTTATGACGATGATCCAAAAGGCCCGAACTTGCACATAGAAGAAGAAACGGAGTCTGTAAACATTGGCACCGATGAAGATGTCAAGGAAGTGCGAATAAGCACTAGACTCATAGCACAGGCTAGAGCAGAACTTGTTAAGCTTCTCCGAGAATATGTAGATAACTTCGCCTGGAGTTACGATGACATGGTTGGGCTAGACGTTGAGGTAGTGGTGCACACATTACCACTTAAACCTGATGTCAAGCTAGTTAAACAAAAATTGCGTAGATGGCGACCGCAGTGGCTATTGAAATTGAAAGAGGAGATAATGAAATAGTACAAAGTTAACTTTCTGAAGGTCGTCCACTACACAGAATGGTTAGCAATTGTGGTTCACTACCTAAGAAAGATGGTTGGGTCCAAATGTGTATTGATTACAGGGACCTAAACAAAGCATGCCGAAAGGATGATTTCCCACACCCACACATTGATGTGTTAGTAGACAATACTGCAGGACACAAAATGTTGTCGTTTGTGGATGGATTCTCAAGTTACAATCAAATCCGAATGGCAAAAGAGGGTATGGAGAAAGCATCCTTTATTACCCCATGGGGAGTGTTCTGCTACAGAGTTATGCCACTCAAGAATGCTGGAGCCACATATCAAAGGGCGATGACAGCATTATTCCATGACCTCAAGCACCAAGACATCGAGGTTTACGTGGATGATATGATCGCTAAGTCAAAGGAACCTGAAGAACACATTGCTTGTTTGAGGAAGCTCTTCAACTGCTTGCGAAAATATAAGCTGCGGTTGAACCCCAACAAGTGTGTATTTGGTGTGTCATCAGGCAAGCTGCTAGGTTACGTCATTAGCGAAAGGGGGATCGAGGTAGATCCAAACAAGGCTAAAGCCATCATCGAGATGCCTCCTCCTACAACAGAAAATGAGGTCCAAGGGTTGCTAGGGCGATTACAGTATATCAGTCAGTTCATTGCGTAGTTGACACCAATTTGTGAGCCGATCTTCAAGCTCTTAACGAAGAACGTGCATATCCACTGGAATGAAGAGTGCCAAGAGCTATTTGACAAAATCAAGAAGCTCTTGGTAAGACCACCAATCTTAGTTCCTCCGACACCAGGGCATCCTCTGTTGCTCTATTTGTTAGTAACACAGCAATCAATGGGTGCGGTCTTGGGTCAGCATAATGAAACAGGTCGCAAGGAGATAGCCATTTATTACCTAAGTAAAAAGTTCAATGATTGCGAAGTTAAGTATACCGCAATCGAGAAAGTTTGCTTGACCCTCGTATGGGCTACACAGCGCTTGAGGCAGTATATGATGGCATATCCTATTCTATTACTATACTGACATGATCCCATGAAATACCTATTTCAGAAGCGTGCATTGGTGGGTAGATGTGTCAAGTGGCAAGTGCTCTTATCTCAATTTGATATCACTTTTGTCACTCAAAAATCGATGAAGGGATAGGCTGTGGCAGATCACTTAGTAGATTTACACTTGCCAGAGTATCAACCCCTGTAGACTTACTTTCCTGATGAGGATATATTGTTCGCCATGGAAGAGGAAGAGTCAGTGCACCCTCGAGATAATGATCAGTGGCAGCTTTACTTTGATGGCGCAGTTAACAGGAGAGGCATGTGCGTCGATGCGGTGCTAGAGACCCCGTAGGGCCAAATGATCCCACTTGCTCAAAAGTTGACCTTTGTGTGCACCAATAATGTGGTAGAGTACGAGGAAAGTATTCTTGGCTTACGGGCTGCATTAGAACATGGTGCACGGAAGCTGCATGTGCATGGCGATGCCATGTTAGTTATCTCACAAGTTAATGGCAACTAGAGAACCAAAGACCTAAAATTGGTCTCATACCATAACCATCTTTTAAAGCTAATGGCCAAGTTTGAAGAGATACGCTTTTCTTTTATGAATAGGGCCAAGAATGCTTACGCAGATGCACTAGCCACTCTTGCATCCTAGTTGTCCATACCATAGGATGACATAGTGAAAGTGTCGGTAACCTCCATAGACCAGCCGACACACTGCATGATCATTAAAGAAGCAGATTCTATAGCAGAGCTCCCATGGTATCATGACATCAAAGTCTACCTGGAAACCAGGAGTCACCATCTAGATGCATCAGCGGCAGATAGAAAGACAATGGTTTGACTGGCTTCAAAATATGTGCTTGGACTAGGTCACCTGTACAGGTGATCTTACAATCAAATACTTCTACGCTGTCTTGATAAAAAGGAGGCCGATACAGTAATGTTGCAAGTGCATGCTGGGACATGTGGGCCCCACATGAATGGGGTATTAGTGGCCAAAAAAATAATGTTATAAGGTTATTTCTAGTCAACCATGGAGATAGACTGCTATTAGTTTATGCAAAGATGTCACAATTGTCAAGTCTATGGCAACTTTATTCATGCACCACCGCAGTAGCTCCACAGCATGTTGTCACCTTGGCCTTTCTCAACATGGGGAATAGACGTCATCGGAGCAATCCACCCAGCAGCTTCCAATGGACATCAGTACATCCTAGTAGCAATTGATTACTTTACGAAATGGGTGGAGGTAGCTTCTCACAAGACAGTGACCGCATCAGTGACAAATAATTTCATCAGAAACAACATCATTACCTAGTACGAGGTCCCACATTCAATCATTTCTGATAATGGGACAAATTTCATAGCCAAAAACGTTGAGGATTTCCTGCAGGAGTTCCATATTAGGCATCACAGGTCCTCCCCGTACCGTCCTTAGATGAACGGGGTTGTGGAGTCCGCCAATAAGAATCTAACCAAGATTCTTAAAAAGATGGCAGAAACATATAAGGATTGGCATGACAAGCTCCAATATGCTCTATGGGCTTACAGAACATTAGTCCGAACTTCAACTGCAGTGACTCCATATTCTCTGGTATATGGTATGGAAGTAGTCCTACCAATAAAGGTGGAGATACCATTGCTCAGAGTCCTGAAAGAAGCAGAACTAGAGGAGGTGGAGTGGATTGAGGACCGCCTTGTTCAGCTGAACTTGATAGATGAGCATTGGTTGCATGCTATGCATCATGTGCAATGCTATCAGAAACGCATAGCCAAAGCTTATCAGAAGAAGGTCCGACCAAGATGCTTTTTGCCAGGAGACTTTGTCTTGCGAGCAATACATCTCCCTAATAATCGTGGCAAGTTCAAGCTCAACTGGCACGGACAATTCGTGGTCCAACAAGTCTTCTCTGGAGGAGCAATAATCTTAGAAGACATGGACTGCATTGAACAGTCAGAGCCAGTCAATTCATGCTACCTAAAAAAGTACTATTAGTGATCATAAATAGTGTGTCCTCACTCTGCAACACTGACTTTTTTCTCCATGCATGCATGAATTCATGTTCTTCTGGATCCATGTAGCCTTGCATCACAGCACATACTAACCCCCATTCAGTATACACATATATAGGCCGATGATTGTTCTCATCATAACATGCATGGATCTTAGCCAAGTGATGATAAGTGGAATAAGCCTGGTAATGTTGGGAATGCGTAGCACCTCCTCAGATAGATACTATTCAGGTAACTTAGGGAATAAGGGAGCCACCTTTCATTGTAAATTGGGTGAAGTATCCAAGCCGCTCAAGGACCCTACACCTCCCAAAGGGAGATAAATGTTAGGAGTGAGAATGAGAGCGTGAGAGATAAAATAAAAATATATATCTGTGAATGGGCATAAAAGAATTAGAAGACAAAAGTTGCAGATAGAAGTCAACCCTAAAGAGAAATGCATGACGGGTAACACTGTCCCTCCAATTTATCTTGGAGAGGAGTCGGAGTGAATACTTGGAAAACATGTTCCCCAAAAATGGCCTAGCCAACCCTTTAAACAGCAGTAGCTCCCTACCATAGACTAGGTACCTATTACCACCATGCCAATTATAGGGTGAACCCACATGGCTATGAGGGAGAAAGAACAAAGAAAATAGAATAAAAAGCAGGGGTATGGTCCAGTGGGGTTTGGAATGGAGCCCAGGAAATGATATCGCATTTCCATAGAGTCACCCAAAAACTAGGGGCTTGAATAGAGTCTCGTGTGGTTTGAAGCTACCATTCCCTTGTATACTTGGCGATAAGCATCCCAATGTTGAGGGCGCTAATAAGATCCCACAAATCATTCAACATGCATGCACTTCTTTCCACAAACATTATCTTAAAAGCGTCGCAGAGTCCAATCTTGTTTTCTCAGTTGGGGAGCAATAGCAGCTTTCAGCCTAAGAGAATTAGAAGGACATCGCCTAAACCAGGGGCATGCAAGCTACTCTTATTGGCTAAGGCAATTTATGTCAATCCAAAGGCATGTCAGTTGTCCTATGGTTAGACACACTGAGCCAGTACTCAACCAGGGGCATGCAAGCTACTCTCATTGATTAAGAGTCATCCATGTCAAACCAGGGGCATGTCAGCTGTCCTATGGTTAGACACACTGAGCCAGTACTCAACCAGGGGCATACACGCTACTCTGATTGGTTAAGAGTCATCCATGTCAAACCAAGGACATGTCAGCTGTCCTAAGGTTAGTCATGCTAAGCCAATGCTCGACCAGGGGCATGTCAGCTGCTCTACAGGTTGATGTTCCCCGTAATCTATTAGGAGGCACTCTAGCTACCTCATTTGGCTTCTTAAGTTCCTTATAAGTGCTCAGTCATTGAACAATCCCGATCCTCCAGGTTTGATGGCTATATCTCGTTACTTGGGTGCCTGGTCAAAACCAGTTGGTAATCAAGGCCTTCCCCCAAAGCTATGCACAAGATTTAGTCTGTTCGACAACTCCTTGTTCAGTCAGTTGTAACATTCAGCTTTAGGCCAGTCTCTCTAATTTTTCAATACCATTTGCGCTGCATCTTTTATCTGTCTGCTTTTGATTTTCAAAGTGTTGTTGAATGGAACAAGGTCGAAACCTGTTTCTAAACAAGTGCTTCGAGCATGTTCTGTAGGAGATCCTTTGCCCTTTCTGGTGAGGTTTGGGTCAAGGAAAGCTGAAACGCCTTACAGATTATGGGTTTCCCTACGATGGTTGTGCCCACACACTGCTTAGATGTTCTCCAAGCATGGATCGGACAGTCAACAGAGAGTGATCAAGACAAACTGCAGACTTGGGGGATCTCCTCAAAGCTTCTGGATATTGCAAAGGTGGAGGTTTCTTGATACTTCTTGTGTGCAACTACCCGGTTCTGGAAGCCAGCTCATCATGTATTCTACTTTGAGAGAATTGAATTGACCCCAACTTTGGAGGAGGTCCACAAAGTATGTTGTCTAGAGAAGTTCTTGGAACCCACTGAGTTTATGCAGTGCAATGGATATTCCTCAGTCCTAAGTGAACTGATCATCCTATCAACCAACGATTGTGGTTGTCAGCTTATCTGTTCACATGGACATTCTCCTATGCTACAGCTAGCTTACTTTGACAAGGTGGCCTGGATGCACGCCTCGTTGGGTGACAAGCTATGGTTGAAAGGCTTTGTTACTCGCTTCTTAGGAGAATTGATTTTAAGCCATTGTCGGATGGTCGTGCCTTGGTGATGGCTACCCATTGGATAGACCTCACCCTAGTTATCTTAGTAGAAACTTACCGAGCTCTGGACCTGTCACTGTGGCATTGCCGACACTTTTATAGCTGTGGAGCTTTTGTACAGATATGGTTAGATGCACATCTGGGTGTAGAAGTCTTACGCCTGCAACAATCAGCCTTAGAATCTTACTGTCAAAGCGATCATGCACGCATGCTCACCTCAGTTCAGAAGGAGTACGAGCGGTTAGAAAGCTTGATAGAAAACAAAGTCATCTGGCACATCATTCCTTTGGCTTCTCATAACTTTGAGGCCTTCTTCAACACAACCGACAAGCAGCTTATCGTCCTGCTGGGGCAGACTGGTAGAGTTGAATATCATCTAGTCCGTGCGATGTGGAAATTCAATTATCAGCAAGATTCCCTTGTTCAGGGGCAAATGTTAGTCTGGTTCCAAGAGTACCCCCTGAGCTCTTACACTATGACTCAGGAGCTATCTTGCTTGCTTAGTGGCTCCATACGATCGAAGGATCTCACAGTCATTGAGGGGAAAGGTTGCACAACAGATTATGAAGTTGAAGTCAAAGAAGCCTGGCCAATCTGCAGTGCTGCTCCGAGCCATATGCTCTTTACCAAAGCTTCAAGCTTGAAGAGATCCATAGATGATGCAAAATCTTGACATTTGCATTATGCTATTGGTTTATTGCAAGATGAAATGCATGTAATCACTTATTTGACTGTTGTAAGAAAATTTAGTGGAACACTTCAGGCCAAATTCTTTGATTGATGCGGAATAGAACTCGCCATTTCGACAACATGCGCTAAGTTGGTTTAGACTGCTGCTTTCATCTACCTGCCAACTTGGCACTTGGGACCACCCAAATAATAGTCAAGAATCTCGTTTTATTGCCTAGGCCTGGACAAATGAAGTCTTCACAATCTTCTGTACCAGGTATGGCGAAATCCAGCCTACTCTGTTTGGATTGCCCTACTCGAGCAAGTCTTATTCCCATCTAAACCTCGGATGAGGTTTAGTTATTCCTGTCCCAAATTTGTTCTTAAAGGATGAATCTCGGCAATGTCTGCACTACTGCACTTGCTCTAGTTGAACAAGTCTTGCTAGACCTCATGCCAGGACTAGAGCTTGTCTTGCATGGTAAGTTTTCACTTTCGGTTGACAGGTCTAGTATCATGTCATGCCCTTACCAGTAGGCTGATATCCTAAACTATAACTCATGTTGATATCCTAAACTATCACTCAAGCTGATATCCTAAACTATCATTTAAGCTGATATCCTAAACTATCACTCAGGCTGATATCCTAAACTATCATTCAGGCTAATATCCTAAACTATCATTTAGGCTGATATCCTAAACTATCACTTAGGCTGATATCCTAAACTATCACTTAGGCTGATATCCTAAACTATCATTTAGGTTGATATCCTAAACTATCACTTAGGTTGATATCCTAAACTATAACTTAGGCTGATATCCTAAACTATCATTTAGGCTGATATCCTAAACTTTCACTTAGGTTGATATCTTAAACTATCATTTAGGCTAATATCCTAAACTATCACCTAAGCTGATATCCCAAACTATCATTCAGGTTGATATTCTAAACTGTCTCTTAGGCTGATATTGCCATATTTCCTTCCAGTCGGTAGGTCTGTAACCTACCATGCCCTATTTGATCCTTGCTCAAAGTGTTTGGTATCGATGGTGCCTCCTTTGGTCGTGCACCGGACGGAGTACACCAACCTCCTTCTGTGGACCGACACCCTAGACTACCCGATAAGCGCCTATTAAGGTGTCTATCCTATTGGTCAGTAGGTTCGATGTGCTGTCGTGCCCCCTTTCTTTTGGGCTGGTATCCTGAACTACCCAGGCAATACTTACGGTGCTTGTTGTATTCCCCATTCGCCTTGTTCCTTCCATCCTTTTGGGCTGGTAGCCTGAACTACCTAGATGACTTCCGTGACTACTCACTTTTCGATCGACAAGCACCGTTAGTCTTGTCCGACGCTTTTCTCGACAAGTGTGATAACCGGTTGTAGACACCTCATTTTTTACCAATTTTGCAGGATGAGGATCTGGTGGCTGAGTTTTGACCTTGGTTGAGCCCATTTGGGCCTTCAAATCCCTTAACCTAGGCCATTTGGTTCATGGAAACCCAATTGGGCCCATGAAGGCCCATTCTAGGCCCATTTGACTCTCATTCAACTTGCCTGGGCCCATTTGGTCCATTTGGATCCACCTAAATCCATTTGGGCCCAT
>JAMKQA010040077.1:0-23613 GCA_024699735.1 Posidonia australis | reverse complement strand
TATCTATACGGTTATTTCTTCTTTTTTATGTCTTTATGAAAAATAAAAAGTTACCAACATACTCCTTATATGTAGACACCTACATAAAAAATGTCCCCCTCATATATATTATTCCTGCTAAGAATATTAAGAAAAAGATTACCATGGGATGGACCCAATTTGTGTCATTTTCGTGCATACTTTGATACCTGGTCTATGGTGTCCAATGCATACTTTGACTTGCATGGGGCTCATGTTCGTGCTACGACAACCATGGTGAAAATATGTTGAAGCAACTGGAAAAATGAGAAATTACACGTACAAGGTGTGAGACGAATAATATATGCACTAACTTTACTTTCTCGCAAAAGACATTATTGCTGTTGTTACAACTCAGACGTTCCTCCCTACTCATGTTGACACATGGTCGATGTCAACATGGGAACTTGTACCTCTACTACGGTTGGTTCTACTCAATCTTATGAAACATTCTCTTTTCTGAGCAGAGGCCTTCAAGCTATAGGGAAAACCTCAACTGTTACCACCGTATCGATGGTTCATCCTTTGCAATGAACAAACAGAACTAATTTTGTCTTCTGTAAAATTCTTCCGCCATTTCTAGTGTAGAAAGATACAGGAACTTGTTTTGGTGGATCTCTTCTGTGGGCCTACTGATTGTGTCTTTTGTGGGCATCACGTCAAAAAAAAATAATTTATCTTCGCTTTCACTTTCATGTATGCGATTTGGGAACATAACTGTGACGTTTGGAGTTATATATATTTGAGGAAGATAGTTATTAATATTTAAACAAAGTACTTCTATCTCTATTCTCTTATCATAATTAACTTCCTATTACTATTAGTTATCCATGAGTATTATAGTTTTCTTCACAGATAAATTTGTTGTGTGTATATATATATATATTTTACTCATTTCTAATATCATTTCTATTAGGATTCTGGCTAACTACCACCCCATTAAGACCAAGCAACACAAATTAAGAACGTTGTCATACGCTAATATCAACAAGGAAAGCTTAAAAGCTCCACGGACCGTTTGATCAGAGGGTGGTCAAAGGGAATAGGCGATTAGTACGCTGGAAGATATTCCTAATTTTCTACTACCTTTCCAGCATGCGAGTTGGTAACAAGAACTTTATCGGATCCTTTTTGCTCTTCCACTGGTGCCAAATGCGAGGCGAAAAGCGAGGGAGCGAGCAACAGCAACAGTGACAGTAGCGGCAAGGTACCTTGGGAGTCACCACCATCAACCTCGACTCACCCCGCCGGCCGGACCTGCCTTGATGCTACGGCGGAGATGGCGTCGTCGATCCCGGACCAAACGTCCTCCCTTCGACTCCAGTCCCTTTCCCCACAGGTGCGACCAACAACTCACAAAAATTCCCCCATTTTTCTCGGTTTTCTTTCCAATGTTTTCCCTTCTTTTTTTTTTCCTTTTTTTTTTTTGGCAGCCTCGATTCCTATTTGGGAGGTGCTTAGGTCCCCTGAAGATCCAGCCTTTCCGGGTGGATTCGCGGCGTCTGGCCTACGGGAGTGGTTCTGATGGACTGAATCGGAGGTTGGCTGCTAGGGCTTCTGTGGGTTCGGATGGTGCTGGAGATGGAGGGGTTGGTTGGAAAGGGAAGGGCAAGGTTGCGGTCGAAGTGGTGGTTGATAGGTTGCAGGAAACTCTTGGTGCCATACCTCCTATGGCTCTTAGGGTGAGTTTTTTTTCTATTTTTTGTAATATGTTATGAGCCTTGGCTTGAATTCCTGTCGTTCTAAGTCATGTTAAGATGCTATGATGAATGGTATGGTTCAAGTTCGTTGATTCATTCTCACACCTTGGTCTAGTAGGAAATTTCATCTGAAAAATGCTTCCTTTATGTATGGCCAATGAAGAGATTTACATGAGCAAATAACGACCTATGCGTTATGCGCTCATCATCCTCATTAATTTTACATGCAGGAATTCCGTACTTCAGCAATTGTCTGGTTTGCCATCTTTCATTCTAGATTTCTTTCAACGCAGATGATGAGTTTGGGGATTTATATTGGGATATATTAATATATAAACATCACAAGCTTGATGATGGTGATTTTAATCTTTAATGCCTAGAATATCATACACTCAACCATCACCTAGCAATAGAACCCGGTTTCATCATATATGACATTTCAATACACAATACAAGGAAATAAATACTTATTTTGGATTTAAATGGTAAGGTATTCTTACTTCTTGGCCAATGTTTTCGACTATTCACTTGATATGCTACTTGAATACCTTATCTAACTGTTGTTATTCAGTCTGTGATCCATTTAATTTGTAAGACTGTTCTTAAACGCAATACCTGTTACTGTTCTATTGTACATTTAGAATTTTGTTACTTTCTGTTATGAATTTATGATGTATACCACTGTTAGATTTCAATATTAATACTTGTGTTTCTCACTTTGTAATCATGGGATTTTATTTGTACATATAATCTGCTGATTCTTTGTCTCAGATTAAAAGCAATACTGGCTCCAATTTTGTTATAGGCTTCTTATCTATTGCGTCCACCATTTTGGTAATTCTTTTGAGGCAAATCACAGTAAGAAAAGCCAAACAAGTTCACAAGGGCTCTGTTGCTGATCTTGTGAAACGAGGCCAACTGAGATCTGATAGAAGAGGCATGTATGTCTCCTAATCTTATATGTTTTTTTCCCTTTTGAAAGCACATTCTATTGCACAGTATGTCTTTTGTGCAAACAACTTTAGGAATTCTTAGGAAAAGCCTTTGCATTTGCCACATATATAAGGTTCAGGTGTTTGAATGCTTTCTGGTTTTGTTATTATCACTACAATCTTTCAAAAGTTAAGGTGCCTATGGTTTTGTTGCGATTATGTTCTGAAAGTTGATTTTTTCACCCTGAAATGTGTCCAAACTCTTGAATCTCTTGAAAATTCATCTTTGCGTGGCACAAACTTTCTGAAGGTTGCATCTATCATTCAAAGCTACCAAATATCATGCCAGGATCCATGAAGTTGCTATAATCCTGTAGTTGTACTTCCTATCACATGGGCTTGTTGAAACTTATAAGAACTTAAGTACATGGCATCCTGATTTGTTATAGTTTGAAGTTGGATTCGCATATTGCCAGCGTAGTGATGGTATCTATTTGATCGTTTAATGGCATGCGAAAGTTTTGATACCATAACTGCAATCAATTTCCTGAACTACTTTATTAGGTTATAATTTTGCTTATTTGTAGATGTTCCCTTATATCACCTATATATTTGACAGATCAAAACCTCTCAAGTATGAAGATCCTTTTAATAACCCTTTAGTGAAAAGGGGTATGGGCGACTCGACAATGGAAATTTGTGGAAAAGTTTTCCGTTTGGCCCCAGTGACGCTTACTGAAGAGCATCAGTCCAGCCATCAAAAAAGGAGATCACGTGCTTATAATTGGAAAAGACCAACTATATTTCTCAAAGAAGGCGACGACATACCACCTGATGTTGACCCTGATACAATAAGGTGGATTCCGGCAAACCACCCTTTTGCCACAACAGTTAGTGACATTGATGAGAGCATGGCCCAGAGCAACGTCAATCAAAAGGATGGCATTCCATTTCGTATCAGAACTGAGCATGAAGCATTGCAAAGAAAACTAGAGGCATTACAAAGTGTAAGTGACTGGAAAATCGCACACCCCTCTTGTAAGTTATTTTTAACACCTTTTGTATTAATATATAATGTTGCATGACACAAGTGACATCTTTTGGGAATATCCTGAACGTAGGCACACGCCAGATCCTTTAAAAATGCGAAAATTATGATCAGTAGCTTTGCATAATGGACCCTTTAGATGTTACTTAAATTTTACAATTGTTCAATGGGAAATGATAGTTGCGTGTGACTGCATCGTAGGCATATTAGGCGTTATGGCTACTTAGGCCTTAGATGTCACTGAAATTTTACAGATGATTGATGGGAAACGGTAGCTGTGCAAAAGACAAATGCTTTCTCTATTAGACTGCTGATGTAGTAATGTTGGACCCTAAGTGGTCCCCGTTTACTGTTTTACGCTTGAGGCGCATGCATTTTACAACTAGATACTGTAGATTGACTTTGTTTCCATTGTTTTTTTTTTAAGTTTTGCACTTAGGGATTCAAATCCACAATCCTTCAACTAGAATAATATTTATGTACCAAATGAGTTATACTTTGTTTGATTGTTTCTATGATTGCATTACTTGAAACCATAGATGATCTTACTTCATTAAACTTAATTGGTCATTTCTAATATTCTTGCAGGAACAAAAGCTGAACAAATTGGCAATCACTACCAACAGTTTCCGTGATTTTGAAATACTGTTAAACTCTCAAAAACGAAAGGAGCAGCAAGACACAAAGACATCTGTTGATGAGAAATTTGATCATCAAATTCGAACGTCAGAAGGACTGGATCCTTGTGGCTCTAATGAGCATTCTTCATCAGTGGAATCAGAGAAAGTTCAGTGTTCTTTACCGGACGAAGCAGAGAAACTTTGATTTGCATTCTTTATTGTCTGTCGCTAGCTCTGGTCTAGTCTGTTGATAGAAAAGGAGGACATTTCAAATGGAGTCTGTGAACTGCAACTTTGATAGCAACGACAATGAATAGAAATTGTATCATATCGTTCATTGTGAATTACATTTGGACCTCCAGGACTGATCCATGTCTATCACAAATCACTCAGTTTTTGAGAATTATAAAGTAGGTATACAGGATTACAGGTGTTAAGTTAAAATAAAAACATGAAGTCAGGATCTCATTGATATAACCCCAGTGGAAGGCCAATTCATCCAAATGAGCCATTTTTCTAACTCTGCAGCCTGGTACAAAATTTTTAACTAGTACATTTTTCTAATGCCTGCCAATCCCGTCAATTGCCAATCGGTTTGTCATTTCTACTCTTTGGATGTGATCACCAACAATGCCAAAACACCGATAAGTATGTACTGCAAGGGAAAAAGGAAAACAATAGAATCATACAATTCCAAGTTTTTTGCAAGAGTAATTGCAGAAGGAAAGGTTTATGCAACAATACACGATATAGAACTGAGGAATATTGACAGATCATAGACAGATATATTTGGATTATTAAGCAGTTACTTTAGCACCAGAGTCATTTTTTCACATCTACTTCGATAAGGTGCCTAAGAAATGCATTATGTTACTAGAAGTAGTGTAATCTGCACTTTAAACGGTACAAAATATTTTGATATTTGAGCAAGAAAATATGTCGAATGTTATTAACACTACCTTTAAAAAAGAATATTCAGTCATAATGATGGTCACATAGCCAATGTATGGTAAAAAACTGCAAAGAGAAGATCAATAAATCAGATAAACAATGGAGACAGAAAGGAATGCTAAAAATAAATATATCTGACAGTAATTACTACAGGAAAAGGCAAAAAGAGGCTTTGGCAATGGAAATGTCTACTTGTTAAGCAAACATTAGTGAATTGTGACCTAATCATTTTATTACCTGGTGGTCATCCAATATGGTTACAATCTAATATTGAGTTTCAAACTTCTACTATTCTGACCAAAAATCACCAACATGTTGAACTCATACTGAAATCAGTATTTATGTTGCAGATTTGGCATGTAAGTATCTAAGATCAGAGTTCACTTCAATAGAGAGATTTCATATATAACGCCACTAATTTCCAGATCAACATTACCCAATAGCTTTTCCCACGATATGCTGCTGCTCAAGCCAGAGCTGCCCATCAGCATATAGCAGCCTGTCATCATGATGATTGTTGTCACCTGAAACAAAAACAAGGACACAATTATCACATGTCCACAGGCCATAGTTTCTAAATGCTCAGGTATTTTCCTTGATATCAATGAGAAATTCCCATAGATTTAGCAAGGGTACAGATTCTGCAGAATTATAAACACTTAATAGAAGATCCCTAATGTAGGGTTTGTTTGAATAATTAAGTTGGAGAGAAAAGAAATGAAATGAAAAAATAAGAAGAGAAATCAAAATTTTCTCCATGTTTTTTGAATTCCAAGGAGATGAATGAGAGGAAATATACTCACTTGTTTGGTTATAGTTGAGGATATAAAAGCAAAAAAAAACATAAGAACCAATTTACAAATCCTCTAGTTAGATTTGACTCTAAAATATTAGATTTGCATTTTGGGTTGATTTTGGAATAGAAATCTTATATTGAGTCTCCATTTCTCTCTGGATTTAAATGAAAGTGAATACCTCTGTTATTCTCTCAATTCCTTTTCCACTGTCCATTTCTCTCCTAGCATAGTTACCCACAAGGGCACTAACTCAAACCTCCAATAGGGAAAGTAGTCTATGTCTCCACTCTCTCCTAGCTAAGATACCCACTACCTTGTAATTCCAATAAAAGAAATAGTCTGTCTCTACATAAAAATCTTTTCTTTTAAACAAAACAAAGCCAGACATGACCCAGAGCACGCTGCTTGCTCATATATGGTCTATCTCAAAACTGCCTCAATAGATATCATCAATACATATCTAGGAAGCTAGTACCTTTTGTGAGAATATCAATTCCTCTTGTTCCCTGTCGTTCATGAACCTGTCACATATCACAACACGATAATATGGAAGTGGCTGGTAATTAGTCAAGGTTTCATGTGGAATACAACAAAACAGATGCCTAGATTGATGCCAACCTTCACAAGCAATCCCAGCACAGTAAACACTAAATTTGGCAGTATAAACTATGAAGTTGAAACATTAGTAACTAAGCAAGGCCGACCCCTGAAATGAGTGACTGTATTCTAAGACGGAGCATACATATTTGATCTGAAAATATATTATAGGAATACATACAACCAATAGCAATCCTGGACCTTTTTCCCCTTGAAACAGAATATGACAAAAAAAGAAAGAGGCAAGCAACTAAAAAATGAAAAATAAACTCATAAAACCAGCTATCAGACTTTCAGAAATATAAGTTGGCCAGGTTTTCCCACAAGGATATAAATGTGGTGGTGGAACTAAAGTACCTCAATAACACGATGCACAATTGGAATGGGGCGCCCCTGTATTAGATATAAAAGAAACAACACATAAGAAAACCCCACAAAGTTCCTCCAAAAAAAAGAATACTATGCAAATAAACTTACCTTCATAGCTAAATGCAAGATCAGGGGCATGCATAAACAACAGCATAATAACAACTAGGACTAACCTCATCATTGGGTTAAGAAACAATGTACCAAACACTGAGTATTTTATGGATATTTTATATAGCAAGCAATATTTTAGAATCAATAATTGTCAAGAGAGTCGGAGCCAGATTGTGCCCATTTAACTGATGAAAACTTGTAACATACTTGTAAACTTCATTGAGATGCAAAATTAAAAGTTTGAACAGTATTTGTTAGAAACAACAATTAAAAAAATCAATACCATAAACAATGTACTTGTGAGTACATTAGGGAAATTATTTAAGCACAATCAGTGTTATTATGTATTGTTTTGTTAATTGACCTCTTAGAAATTATGTGAAATCATGCTCTGGTATCATCCAGAAGTATGAGAAAATTATTTATAAAATTAAGCAAGGACACTCCACTTGGCAAATCTGAAATTGGATACATGGTAAGAAATATCTGGTGAGTACATGTATCTGATACAGATACAATATAGATATATGGGGTGTCGAGAATTATCCATGTTTCATAGCCTTGCACATAAGAATTTGATTCATATACTCACATCAGGATGACAATGTAACTACAATTCTACATAAACCATAACATGGAATACTGACCTCGACATTATATACAACTATTTCCCCAGCTCGAATAGGATCCTTGTTCATGTGCAAGAATAATATGTCACCCTGCAATAGAAACAGAATTGTGTTATATACTGATACAATTGCATGTTGAATAAAATGCAGGAAGACAATCCCATGCATTGAACTTTGTAAAAGGGCAAACACAGTGCACTTGATTTTCACCAATGTGGGGTACTAGGGAGAGTCCATGTGTACCTAGCATTACCATGCATGTGGAGAAGCTGTTTCCAAGTTTCAAACCCCTGACCTCCAGGTCACAATGAAGCAAGGTTACCATGCATTGAACTTTATGATTAACTTAAATATTGAATCCTAATGGATTCTCATAATGGATTATTTTTATGGCCTAGTCGTAATTTTTAGCATTGTTTTTGTTATCATCTATCTGTATGTATGATCCATCTCAAGAAATGCTGTTGCCTACCTTTAAAAATCCCAATTGCCAGACATAATTATGCAGAATGTAGTTCTTTCAGTTTAATGAATTTCATTTGGTACCTCTAGTTGCTCGAAATTCCAAATAGAAAATGGTGATTTCTCCATTTCCCTTCCAATCAATTTCATCTATGAAAGTCCAAACAGTTTGAATTGTTTGTTGACATGGAACAAAGTAAGGCTGAAACCTCTGCAATGATATTCAATATTGAACCTTGGACATAGAAAAGACTATACGGAATTGCCAATGAGGGGATTCAACATTTTTATTTCCATTCTAAGTATATACAAGAAGCCAATATTCCAAAGAAACTTGACAACTATTCGACTTCCTCAATACTTGCTTGAATCCTACATCAAGGCCAAAACTTTTGTTCACATATAAAAAGGCAACATATTTTGATAATGAAAAAAAAAAAAACATTTCTTAATATGTAATGTTTTAGTAAGAAGAGAGATAATTCCAATTCCCATTGACCCAAAATGGAAAGAAAGCGATTCACCCTCTGAAACCCAGGTTCCATGCTTTCGGACAGAACGACGACGACAGGCGATTCACTCCCACTGATCAACATCAGCCCCTTCCATATCACAAGAGCAGAGGAGAAAATCAAGCCTGAAACACACGGAAAAAAGTAGACGACATCTTTTTAAATTACAAAAACCCAACTGAAGAATATCACGTCGGATCTACAAAATCCCAACATAACCAACAAAAAGGAAACTCCAGAATCCTCCAATGGCGGAAGGGAACGGAGCCCATTTGCAGAAATAAAGCGAACAGCTTCTCTTTGAGAGCCAAGAGAGGAATGGATTCACCCATTGAAAACGAACCCAACTCAAAGAAAAACATGATTTTTTTTATAAAGTTTCAGGGATTTAGACAAGTCCACGGGAAAAGAAAACGAGTTAAGCGGTGGAACACATACCGAGAGTGATGACTTGGGTAATGAGTTCCCTGAACTTGATAGACCGAATCGAATCGATAGCTTCTGTGATCAACCCCATTCTTCCTCTTCCTGGTTCTTCTTCTTCCTCCTCTTCCCCGCGAACTCTATGGCACTCTACTTGGGAGAAAATCTGTGAGGTCGGAGATCGTAGCGTGACGCGGTTACATTATCTCAGGCTGTTGGATTAAGAATCAACGGCTGTCAGACAGTTGGAGCCGTGGTTCCTAACTAAGACCCTCTCCCATAACATTGACTGAAAAATCTGCATATGTTTTTTTGCCACTGATTTTTTTTATTTTTTGGCAATGCTAAGTAGTATTAGATATCTATTCTAAGGAAAAAAATTCCAAGGAAATCAAATTAAAACACAGAAAGAGTAAAGTCAATGTTCATGCCATTAGTACAGACCAACCAGCTCTGCTGGCAATTTAAGTTCAAATATTATAGAAATACAATTAACACTACCGTCCCATGTCATCATCATCAGCAGTCTGTTGTAAGATGGAGTCAGTAGAAGGAGGAGGAGCATCTGAAGAAGTTGTATGATGCTCATTCCAGGCAGCTTTCATAGAGGATAATGAATTCCTCAGATCCTCCTTTTCAAACCTTGGTGAAAGAGAATATAATCATTGTCCCATTAGTCCAATGATATCGGAAATAATAATATAAGAAGGTTTAAAAGAACCACGAAAAATTCTGTTGTTTCTTTCTTTCTAGGTTACCTAGAGAATAACTTGAATCAAAACAAACTAGCTGCAGTGACTTAAATAAAATTTAAGCTCGGGTTTATGCTGAAATAAGTAGCGTAGGTTATAAAAGCCAGGGTATAATTGAGAATATAAGAAAAACTGCGGAAACATATTCACAAAACATAAATAAATGGTTATTAGTTTCAGCATTTAGGTTGCAGAAAATATAGTTTGGTAGGCTAACCCAACCTCTTTTAGCCAAATTCTCCTTAATAAGATTCTTATTGTGAATAACAAGCCATGAAAATAGTTTAACCTTGAGCGGGACCTAGGTCTGTCATACTTGCTCAAAGAGATTGAATCTTAATCCATCATCATTCAAAACATTATAATAGGATTTAACAGAGTAGTTAGAAGAAGAAGTAAGGGTCCAGGATATGACATCCCTCTCCACCCCTAGTGTAGCAGATTAGATAATATGTACCAGCATATCAAGTTGAAGTTGCAAGATATTGCATTCATTTAGCTGGACTTTAGAATGATCAATCAACTTATTAAAGTCTGTTCCAGAAATCTCACAGATTTTATTAACAGAGGCTTTCCTCCATCTATAAATAGAAAAGAGTTGGGGGAGTAGATGCTTTAATTTTTTGTCATTCCACCATATGTGTTCCCAGAATAAGATGTCTTCCCCATTGCACAGGTGGTGGGAAGAAAAGCAATTAACAATATCAAAACTGCTTTTGAGGCAAAGCCATAAAGGAGAACAATAGTTAGTGGAAATGTTTAAGATAGCTCCAGGCCTAGAATGATGCATATATCTGACCTTCACTAAATCTTTCCACATGACTTGGCTATCATGAGAGAGTAATTGCCAAGCTAATTTAGATTTAAGAGCTAAACTAAAGTTTCTGAGGTTAATGATCTCCCACCTATTTTACTGTTTAGGTCTACAAAGTAAACCTCACTTAACTAAATGCATTCCTTTTCCGACAGATCTGACTTCCAAAGGAAGTTACTCCTAATCCTGTCAATGATATTTTTTATTGAAAACGGTATTTTTTTTTCCACTGATTAATAAGACGAATTTACACCAAACTATCATTTAAGTGACTATTATTGACACGTAATTATTTGTCAATAACATTGTGTTAGATGTGATCTGATGCCTATTCATTTTGAAGTGGTACATGTGAGTTGTAATTTCACGTACTGTTGCCGTCATGTGGTTTACTTTTACTTTGTATATCTTGAAAATAATCACCTTAGAAAATATGTTTTTGTTTTTCAAAAATAAGTCAAGCATAAGCTCAAATGGTTACTTATATAACTGTTCAAATTTTCCTATTGACATTTTCACCGTAAAGTTTTTCGCTCTTGTTCTTTTGCTTTGTGCTTTTTTCCTTTGCCCTCATGGGCCGCCGTCGGGGAGGATCGGGTCGTCTAGCTCGTCGACTGTTCCTTAGCGCCACTAACTTCGACTGGCAAGCTTTCAAAGATCGTTTGCTGGAAGAGGAGGATGAGATCGCTTCCCCTTCTCGTCCATTATCGCGCAGTCGCAGGCGCCTGGCGTCTCGTAGTCGCCATGGTACTTTTGGGAAAAGAGCCTCGCAGGAATGCCACTCTGCCCCCACACTTCTTCCTCTTCTTCTCCTTTCTGCGGGAATATTCCACGATCATGGAACTTCCCGATTTGCGGGGGGAGATTCTCTGCCTCTTGGTTTCTGCACGACAACTTTCGCATCTCTTGGAGCTCTATGGCGGAGACAGGTTCTGATTTTTGGCTTATTTTAAATGTTAATCTTGTGGTTATGCCAAAAGCATTACATACTTATGCCTTTTCCTGTCTTTCCACTTGTATTTTGTGGAAGGATTTTGGTTCGATTAAGGGTTTAAATAACCTTTGTTGTTCTTTTCGAACAACATTCTTTTCCCCCAAACCCCTGGTCTCAGTAAGTGGTTCTGATGAGGTCGATTCTGACATTGTTCTTTGTGGATCTTCGCTCATCGAGGCTGTTGGACACAGCGACGTGGAGTTCTGGCTCCCCTACGCTTTTGATCTGGTTTTTGATCCTCTTACCTTCCCCAGAGATCTCCCTTCACCTATTGGTCCTCGACGACGGGAGGGGTTTTGTCCCGGAGTAGACGCTGGGGCACATCGCCGCTGCCGACGGTCTTGTCGTCTCAGGCGTGGAATTTCTCAACCTTCTCTCCTCCTAATTTTAATTTTAATTCTGATAATTTTACAGTAGAAAATCACTATTCTCGTACTTCAAAGGATGATTTTTCTTTTTATGAGGATAATAATGTCTTTAACCATCACTCTCTTTCAATGGTTGTGGGGGCATTCTTACCGTCGTTTTTTGGATTACGATCCTTTCCATTAATTAACAATTCTTCACCCATGGCATTAATTAGCAATACGGCGCATGTCAAACCCCTTGCGCCACGGAATATAGCCCTTGCCTCTGACAGTTCTGATAGCAGTTTTGAGCCCACTTTGAATTCTGCATGGGATTCTTCGAGTCTCGCGAAGCCTGCCACCTCATTTAATGTTGAGGACAATTACTTTTCTATTAATTGTAATTATAGCATAGATAATTCCCACAGAATTACCTCTTATCATTCTTCCCTCCCTCAATCTTCTGCAAACTTGCCTCTCTTAAATCATTTAGTTGCCCCTGGAGCTGTCGACGCTTGGGCTAATTTCAACCCAAGTTGTCAGACTTATTTGTCCGATGCGACACATAAAACTGTAGAAATTCTCCCGCCCATCTATTCCTCTCTGTGCGAGGTTTCGTGCGTATCACAATATATCTTTAACATTGCCACACCTCCTGATATTGAGATTTCCTCTGGCAAAAGATATTTCTCTGACACCGCCATATCTTCTTCCCTATCTTGCGAAACAAGCAACTGTTTCGCTGTCCTTTCTTCTTCAGTAAATATGCACTATTATCCCAGAATCACCTCTCCGAACCTTCCAAACTTTTCTACTTCCTCTAAAGGTTGGACGAAGGTGACTCGTAGGAAATATACTTCCCCTTAGGTAATTTTTTATCGTAAGTCGGGTAGATGCTTTAAATGTGGTCTTCGTGGGCACCAAATAAAATGATGTAAATTTTCTAGACCTTGTTACAAGTGTAAAGCCCCGACTCATTCTGCTGCGATCTGCAAATTTTTTTCAGGATTCTCCCTCTCTTCCCCAGCATCGCTACAACATGGCTGGCCTCACCACCCTATATCATTCCACACTACCCCCTTCAGAGGCGGTATGCGACCGATTTCTAACTCTATCTAGGAGTGTTATAGTTTCCTCACACTCTTCTCAGCTAACCAAGCAGGCCTTGGTTGATCATCTTAGCTCATGTTGGCCAAACTCTTCTGAGATAGAAGTACAAGACTTCTTTCCCAGCAAATTTCTCTTAGTATTCTCCTCATCTCAATGCAAAAATGAATACTTACGCAAGTATGAAGCCTCCGTTCAACTTATATCTGCCTCTTTTATTCCTTGGTTTCCAAACTCTAACGCTGTTCACACCTTGAAGGAAGTAGGGGTGTGGCTTATGTTAGAAGGGATACCACATCATCTCTGGAATGTTGACATTTTTCATCATATGGTTTCTAGTTTCGCAGAACTGTTGGAAGTGGATTTATCTTTGGACTCTGTTAAGCATCTAGGGTTCGCTAGGGTCCGTCTTAGGGTTCACCCTGGCAAAGCTATCCCAGACTGCCGTTACTTTGCCTTTGGGAACCTGCTATACCCTATTCGATACAGACAAAGCTGGGATATTTGCTCTGCTACCTCTTCACTATCTAACCTTTCTGTATGGACACGTTCGAGCAGTCCTCCCATGGGGGCCATCACTCCTCCTGAAAATCCTTTGGGCCTCCTTCCTACTCCCAGTACTTATGCTGATCCTGAGTCGGATATTCCTCTTCCTACTGGGACCAGTCCTGACTCGACGCACACCTCCAATTTCGTGGCAGCAGAGATTAAAGCCAGGCATTTCACTTTAGCTAAATTCAAAAAAATGTTTGTTGTTTTCGACTGCCTGGAGAAGGATGACTTAGCTGGTCCTTTTGAAATGGTTGCTGCATCCCTTCCTCCCACCCCGGTACATGCTCCAGGTATTAGTGACTCTTCATCTGTTAACTCTTCTAATTCGTACACTGAGTTACATCCTGACATTACTTACTCTATTTTAGCTTCTTCTCATTCTGACATAAATGCTAGTCTTTTACTTCATGATGCACTTACTTGGGACTCTTACGAACAGTTCATTAATTTTTGTCAATCGTTGGGCATTTCCCTCCATAATAATGGAGAGCTAGGCAATTCCTAGATACTGTTCGACGAGATCAAGGATTATCCAGTATACAATTACAGGATAATACCCACTCAGCTGAGAACTTGGCTTCTCTCTCTATATCGTCCCAATAATCATGATCATATCAGCCTGGACATTAGAGGATTGGGTTCTGATGATAAAAAAAGAGCCGTACATAACTTAGTAAGAACTACAAAATGCAATTTTCTCATAATTTGTGAGACTAAATTAGAGGATTTTTCTCCTAGAACTCTCCGTCATCTGGGAGCTGGATTGCTCCATAAGTGGTACTTTCTTCCTTTAATTGGGGCTTCTGGGGGACTATTAATTGGTTGGAATGATAAAGATTTTTCTCTAATCTCTACTATTCCTGCTTCTTTCAGTTTGTCTTTACATTTTAGAAATCATTCGGATACATTTGATTGGTGGCTCATTGGGGTCTATGGCCCATGTGATCATAGGCTTAAAAGTATTTTCCTAGAGGAGCTTCATTTCATCAGGAATAGGATAAACTCCAATTGGGTTATTGGTGGAGACTTTAACTTGACCAGGTTCACTAATGAACATTCTAATAAAAGCAACCTATCTTCTGATATGAAATTGTTCAATGCCTTTATCAACGATAATCTGTTAGTGGATATCTCTCCAAATAATTTTCAATTCACTTGGTCCAACATGTAGTCTCCTCCCACTTTGGTTAAACTTGATCGATTTCTGATTATATCAAGTTGGACTGACAAATTCTCTAATTGCTACTGTAAGGGACATTCTAGAGTGGTATCTGATCATATCCCAATTTCTTTGAATACCATTCCTACTAATTGGGGCCCTATCCCCTTTAAATTTTATAAATCTTGGCTGCTTATTGAAGGTTTTGTACCATTTATAGAATCATGTTGGCCTACCTCCAAATATAGTTGCCTCTCTTCTTCCCTTGTGGTTAGATTTGCTTACAGACTGAAAATACTTAAAAAGCAAATTAGAGGTTGGATACAACCTATTAGACAAGAAAGATATTACAGACTACAAACTATTGAGTCACAAATTAAGTGGAATGATTCTTTGGCAGAATCTTCTCAACTCCTAGACACATTAGTGACTCTCAAGAGGGATCTTCTTAATGAACACCAGACCTTGCTCTATGAACAAGAAGTTTACTGGAAGCAAACATCAATAATCCAATGGCTTCAGGAAGGGGATTTGAACACCTCTTTCTTCTACAACATGGTTACATATCGTAGGAGGAAAAATGCTATACACTCACTCAAAATTAGGAATGCCATTTCTATGTCCCCTTCTGTAATCTCCAAGGAAGTGGAGGATCATTTCCATCCCAGGCTAATTTTGAAGAGCCCTTAGTTTCTGAGTGGAGTCAACCTATCTAGCCAAAAACATCATTTCTAAGTAGACTTAGGTCTAAGAAAATGGCTAACATGGATAAGGTTAGACAAATATTTGAGAAAGTCAGTGTCAATATTCCACTTCAAGATGTAATTCAACAGGTATCCACATATGTAAAATATCTGAAAGACATGTGTATCCAAAAGAAAACAATCCAAGTGCCAAAGAAGGCTTTTCTCATTGCCAATGTCAGTTCCATCTTGACCAACCTAATGCTAAAGAAGTAGAATAACTTAGGTTATCATAATATTTCTTGTATTAGTGGAAATTCTGTTATTGATAATGCACTTTTTGACCTAGGTGTAAGCATCAACCTGTAGACACTCCAATTTTGAGGTGACCCATGGATGAGCTTTCCAGTTGTTGCTTTAGATGTGGTTAACCCTTGAACCAATCCTAAACCCATAGCTAGCCCGCAGCTCAACTAGGAATTCAGATAGGTAGGAAAGAGCACCTAGCTAGCACATCTACTTAGCACACCTTGCTAGCACATTTATCTAGAGCACCTAGCTAGCACATCTACCTAGCACATCCAGCTAGCACATTTACCTCGCACACCTAGCTAGCACATATATCTAGCACACCTAGCTAGCACATCTACCTAGCACACTTAGCTAGCACATCTACCTAGCACACCTAGCAGGCGCACATGCCAGGCGCACATACTCGACGCACATACCAAGCGCCCAGCCATTTCTCAGGCTGCTGGCTGTTGGCTTTCCACCTCTCATGGCTGTTATCTCTACCAGCGAATATGTTATGGAATCTTCCAGGCTTTTCATCTACGAGGCTCCTTGTTGTCTTAGGAGTTACCCATGAGGAGTTCCTATAAATAGACCCCATAAGCAACCATTTGAAGGGGCTGAATCATCTTGAAAGATAGAGACTATAGCTGCACTAACCTTCTCCAGAATTTTGCAAACACCCACTTGAGCACTCGAGTTTTCTCTTGCATCCAGAGGTATTCCCAGCCCTTCCAAAGCATCTGGGAGCTTATTATCTTGGTCTTTCTTTTCTTCCTTGAAGGAACATCCATCTCGGACAAGGTAGGTCCTTTTATCTTTCCTTTAACCTCTTGTTCTTTTACAATGGAATAGCATACTATTAGCTCCATGATAGGTCTGATTTCTTTCTGTATCTTCATGGGGGATTTTGTGATGAATTTATTTATCCTTTTTGCAAGATACCCTTCATGCAAATCTATGCTTTGATTATAGCATGTTTAGTTTGTTAGTTTGTTTCTAGTGAGCACTGCATCACCTGCATGAGCAATCTTTTTTTTTTTTTATGTTCTTGATGTAGTCACTTGCATGAGCAATCTTTTCTTTATTATGTTCTTGATATGATCATGGTTACAGCATGTCATGTTGGGTCTTTTCGTTCCATGCTTGAATCTTTTGCATGAGCCCATTAAACATCTTGTTCTAATAAGATAGCAATGATCAGACGCATTCCATCATACTCTTAACAATCGCATGAATCAACCTGCATTAGCATAGATCACCCATCTTTATTCTGGGTCAGGTTCTAGATCAGATTGCAGTCTGATCCAGATTTTCTGGAGAGCACCTATATGGCGCACCAGAGCGGCGCACTTGTCCAGCGCTCCACTCTGGCGCCCCATGCAGGAGCACCAGACTGATCGGAGAACAGAACATTCATTTTTGCATATCTACTTGCATGATTTTCTGAATGTTTTTGAGCCCAATTCTTTTACTGCTTGCTCTTTATATTCCATGGTTTTGCATGCATTTGTTTTCGATCTTAAACAAGATTTTTTCCTAATTGTTTTATTATCTCTTTGGATAATCAGTCCTTGATCAAAGTCTGGTAGGCTGGTTGCATCTTACTCTAACATGGAGAGCCAAATGCATCAGCCAATGATCCAATGGCATGGCTGAATCCTGCATCTTCCATTTAGCATGTGGTCTTGTGTGAGGCAACCAGCCTTTGAGCACAAGGTCCATAGATATTACATTTGCATTTTTTTCGCTTTTAAGGCATGTTCTTTGAGTTTTGTGAAAGATTTTATATGGCATGACTTTTCAGAATGCGTTTTCATACGATTTGGCATAGTATGAATTTCTGTTTTCCCTCAGCACATCTTTTTGGCCCATGTAGAAAGCACCTAGGTGGCGCATCAGACTGACGCACTAGTCTGACGCACCTAATAGGAGTATCCGCCTGTTTTCAGTAGCACACAGTAGATTTTCATATGGTTTTTAGCATGCTTCCTCGATTTGATTTGTTTCTGGGTTTTCCTGGTTTTTCTTCCTTGATACATTAGGGAGGCATGTCTCTGCTTTTAACCATTTCCATGCATGTTAGTTTGGATTTGGCATATAGCAAAGCAAGGATGATAAATCGCTCAAAATACTAGATCCTTGATCTTATTTATGCAATATCTTTGCATCAATGCTGGACCCGACATACGAGCGATATTTCTAAGCATTAGGACACACCCCTACACATCATGCACCCATATTTTAGGCACCACACACATAAGCATGGCCTGGCATATCGCCCTCGGGTGTACATAAAAGGTTGAAAAGTCGACATTTCATAAGCAATAGAGAAACCAATAGAAGACCGATTTATCAGGCGCACGAGGGTGCCTAATACCTTCCTCGTGCGTAACAGGGATCCTTACCCATTTTTTCTGGTTTATGACCTACTTTTCCATTGCATGATTTGCATTTTTTATATGGTTTTCCTCGTCTTCCATTTTAATAGACTAGGTGGCGACTCCTGCATTTGTATTTTTTATTTTATTGTTTTTGCCGTGACTTTGCCGATCCCTCGTGTATTTTGGCCTTTCACGTCAAATCATCTTCGAGGCTGTCGTCGGCATGGTTACACAACCTAATTCCTTACACTATCTACAAGCAATTAGGATCAAGAGAACTCAAGCCTCCTTCTATTATAATACAATTAGCAGATAAGTCCATTAAAAAACCTATAAGGATAATAGAAGATGATTTAGTAAAGGTTCAGATATTCATATATCCTATGGATTTCATTGTTCTAGAAACTCAAATGGTCTAGAACCTGAAGGGTCAAATACTTATCATTTTAGGTCAACCATTCCTGGCAACATCTAATACCCTGATCAATTGTTAGAATGGTATGTTGAAGCTCACATTTGGGAACGTGACAGTAGAACTTAATATTTTCAAGATAGATAATGAATCCATGCATTCCCTTGAAAATCTCACTGTCTTACATATAAGGTTTGAACCCAAAACTAAGTCTAAGTCCAAGTCTAAGAATTCCAACATGTGTAAAAAGACTAAGGTAGAGAAGTTTACTGAGAAAGTTCATGAGTAAATAATCAATGTTAAAATTGAACCTCTTTCTATCCCTCATGAGTCCCTTCACAAGCCATCTTTTTCATTTAATGATGAACTCATTGGTTCTACTATTTATGTTTCAATTTATTATTCGAATCTCATCACTAAATCAATTCATACGCCATCTTATATAGACATTCACCCATGGACTCAAAATGTATATAAGGAATATAGAGCCTTCATAGCTTCAACCACAGAGGAGGATATTTTTGAATTAATTGAGGATGAGTTGACATAGTTTTTGAAAAAGAGGGAAGAAGTTAGGAAGGCTAGGCCTCCATCTAAATCATGAGACTTAAGTTTTTATCTATTTTGTCTTTATGTGTGTGTGTGTGTATTCTCTTTTAGCTGCAAGAGTACTTCATCCATAATCAAGTAACATTATCCTTATCTTTTTTGCATACATTAACGACAATACACGGGCTAGATGTGGCAAGAGTCTTCTTTGTGTCTTTTCAATTTCCTAAAAAAAATTGGAAAAAATCCTAAAAAATGTTTTCCGTAGGTTAGTTTAGTTTATTTTCCTTTCTTTGCATTCAAAAAAATTGAAAAAAAAGGGAACTATCCACATTGGTCTAATCAATTAGGAGTGCACTAGTAACCTTATGTTTGAAATTTAAAAATAAGATTGAGTAATTGAAAATCATATGACTCAAAGAGTAGAG
The DNA here is from genome assembly GCA_024699735.1 of Posidonia australis. NCBI lineage: Eukaryota > Viridiplantae > Streptophyta > Magnoliopsida > Alismatales > Posidoniaceae > Posidonia > Posidonia australis. Next base: position 3,972 of record JAMKQA010040077.1, on the reverse strand, counting down.
ACAAAATCTAAAAAATAACATCGTCTGAAATATTTGTAACTTATATATACCTTATACTGTACTATTACTCTAGGCCTTAGCTATGGGAAATAAAAGAAAACCTAAAATACCTTAGCAATAATAAAAAAAAAAAATCTAATAATCACTAAGTAACAGGGTATCAAGCATCAGTAAGCATTGATATTCACATAATAAGCTGATTAGAAGATAAACAAAAAAAAAAATCTAATAATCACTGAATAACTAGGTATCGTGCCTTAGTAAGCATTGATATTCACGTAAAACAGGTGATTAGAGGACAAAAGAAAAAAAAAGTCTTGTCTTTTGGCCTTTACTACTCGAATGATCAAGTCTTTAGGGGTGTCTTCACATCTAGTGACCTAAAACCATCTGGTTTAGGATCCATTAGCCTAAAGCTCGTTAAATGAGTAACTAATAAAAAGTATAAATTAAAAAGCAAGACACAGCTTAATAAGATAAAATTACTAAGGTGGTAAGATTGAATTTGAAAATCCATATTAAGGTCTATTTCATAAGTACAGGGTACACATGAGTAATTTTTAAGAAGATAATGCAAAAAATAAGACAGAGTCTCTATGATGATAAGATGAGAGTTCTCAACAAAGGTTAAACTAGAAGATTAAGATACTTAGAAATTTTGGATCTTTTTAGTTTAGTAGGTTAATGTGGATATTGTATATTATTTTTACTTCCTTTATTCCTTGTTCTTTTTCTTCTAAGATTTTGTGGGTGTGACCGTGCCTGACCCGAGGGAGGGGTGGGGAGGAGATCACAGCCATGCCAAGATGGCGAAGGCGCAAGGATAGGATAAAAGAAAAAAGAAAAGGAGGAGTCGCCACCTTGTCTTTTAAGGGAAAGACGAGGAAAACCACAAAAGGATGAATACATGGGATGCAGATGGGAAGGCTGGTTGTCTGCTAACCAGAGGATGGGTAAGGATTCCTATTACGCACGAGGAAGGTATTAGGCACCCTCGTACGCCCGAGAAACTCGGTCTTTCTAGTTCAAATGCTTGCTAAAGGTTCGATGAATGTTTGCTAAACCTAGCTTATGCTCTAATCATGCTAATATGAATGCCATGGCAAGATTAAATGCAAAGATCGAGATGCATGCTCAAGAATTGGCATGGAGGCAATTTGGTCATTTCCCCTAGCCAGAGATGACAAGTGCTTGCATGGGAGCAATGCATGGCCTAAGATATGTCAAAATATATGCTAAATGTCTAGATAATGTCATTTGAAAGAAACCAAAGAAGAAAAATCACTAAAAGAATGTAAATGCAATAAATGATAAACATAGGGACTAAAACGCAAAATTTGCGAAAAGAGCGAGAAACTAGATGAAAAACAGGTTCATGATCCTTATTCTAACATGAAAATGATGGGTCCAGTGTTAATGTGGCATAAGGATGCAAAAATTACACTTGGATAATTTCCTAAAAATTCAGAGACTAAAGTGCAAAATTTACATGAGTGCAGATGAGGCCAAAATGCAGGGCAAAAGGTCAAATCTCATTGAAAACATGATTTGCAAGTGGACTCTGTGATTAAATGCAAGACAAGGGTGAAACAACAGTCCAAAACATGATGGAAAACATTTAAAAATCCTAAATGAGGAATTTAGAAATAACCTGAGGGTCAAAATGTAAATTTTATGTTCAAAAATGCTTTAATGTGATTTCAGGGGCTTTTCTGCAAAATTTAAGGGTCTGGTTGTGACAAAAAGATGAGTTTTTAGGCTAATCAGTGCAATTATGATAAATCTTGGGGTTTAAAATGCAAAATTCACAGCCAAAACTCATTTTTAAAAGGTTTGGGGGTTAAATGTAAATTTTCAGGACCAAACTGTGAAGAAAACTCAATTTTTGTGATGTACAGTGTAATTTTTGAAGAATCTAGGGTTCAGATTGCAAATTTCCCAAAGACAAAACATTCTAGAAAACTTCAGGAGTCTAAATGTAAAATTCCGGGACCTAAATGTGATAAAAACATGATTTTATTGATCACTAGTGTCATTTTAAAAATATTCAAAGGTCATAATGCAATTTTCACATGGAAAAACTTGTTTCAGAAACATTAGGGACCTAAATATAAATTCCTGGACCTAACAGTGATAAAAACTTGATTTTATTGATCATCTATGCAATTTTGAAAAATTTTAGGAACCAGAGTGCAATTTGCATAGAAAAAAACTTGTTTCAAAAACTTCAGGGACTTAAATGTAAATTGTTTGGACTTAAAAGTAATATAAACATGCATCAATATGTTAAGAATTAAAAGATGAACTCTTCAAGGGGCTAAATGCAAAATTCATAGATAAAATAAAGAATAGAAACTATTTTAAAACTATATGAACTAGAATGCAAATGTCAGGACCCACATGCAATAAAAAAGGATTGAAATGTAATAAATAAAGGACCTAATTGCAAAAATTGAAAACTAATGTGAATGGACAATAAATGGCGATCTTTTCCGGCGACCTTCCAAGGGCTTCTCAGAGGCTCGGAAGGCTGTTGGACGATTGAAGGAGCATCACGGCGGTACGGCGGTGCTCCGGGGAGCATCGGTGAGGCTTGGGGTGGTCTGGATCGTTCCCCCCACCTCGCGCTCCGGCGAGAGGGACTGCGGCGATGGCTGGGACGTCGCGGGCATCGGGGCGACCGCTGAGCGGCGCGGAGAGGCTCGACGATGCTCGGGATGACGTGGGGAGTCCTCTTGGACGGTTGGAGCAGAGCGACACGGACTCGTGCGCGCGGGGGGACGCTCGACGGTGTGCGGCGGCGCGGGTGGTCTGGCAGGCAGTGGCACGGCTCGACGGACTCATGGCGACGCGGGGAGTGTTCCTGGATCGTTGGTGCAGAGCGACGCGGACTCGTGCGGGCGGGGGGACACTCGACGGTGTGCGGCGGCGACAGTGGTAGCAGCGACGACACGGCGGCGCGGGCGGTCTGCTGGGCTTCTCTGTGAAAGGGGATACTCTGGAAGAGGGAAGAGGAGGAGAGGCCCCCGAGGGGCATCGTTGGAGACCAAACGGCCTGAGACCCACTGATGGGTTGAACCCACTACCGGAGGTGGGTCAACGGCGGGCAAAAGAGGGGGTCACTGTCGTGGCTCGATCCTGGAAGACTATAGCTACTCTACATGCCTATTGAATTGGGAAATAGGAGGGGAGAATGATTACCTGTCATGCGGGACGTTCCCTCCGTCGTGATGAGTCGACAGCGGCGTGCTCCGGCGACGCTCTGGCTGCAACGATAGGGGTCGCCAAGGGGAGTGGCTGGTGGCTCTGGCTCTAGCATCCGAGCTGGGTCCAGCGTTGGAGGTCAGGCTCTCGTTTCTGCAGGGGAGGCTTGGGCGCTCGAGAGAGTTTTTGAACTCCGACGGGAGCTTCCTCCACCATCCATTCCTCTCTCAGGCGCCCCTCGCCGTTGGATCAAGAGGAAGCTTGGAAGAGGAAGGTCTGACGATCTCGCTGATGGAGGATCGCACGCCGGAGATGGAGGGATTGGCCGTCGGAGATGGCGGGCCGCCGGCGGTGAGCTCACTGGATTTATTTTTCCTGTTTCTAAAGTTTTTTTGTTTAAGGATTTATCGGCCTATTGGGCTTAGGGTTTTTGTTATTGTTTTTGATTTTTTTTATTTCCCTTTTCCTTTTGTTTTAAGGTTTAAATTCAAGATAAATTTGATAATTTGTGGTTTGATTTAGGGATTTGGATATTTTCATATTTTAAGTTGATTAAGGTTTTATTCGATGTTTTGAAATTTAATTAAATGATTTGTCTTAGTTTAAAATGGATTAAATGGTTTTCTCTTGATTTTTTTGGTTTTGGATTTATTTGAATTAATTTCCAATTTTGATTTGGTTGGTTTAAATTTTTGATTTAATTAAATTAAGTTTAGATTTCATTGGTTTTTACTTGATTTAATTAAGTATTTTGCTTGATTTAATTAA
>JAMKQA010040076.1:0-21892 GCA_024699735.1 Posidonia australis | reverse complement strand
ATATGTAGTTGAATTAAGGAAATTACATGGATTCCATAATCTTTACCTGTGATGAAAATATCTCTATGTATATTACTAATGTATCCATTCTTCAGGAGCCTTATGGGAGGAAGCCACCGACCCATCCTTTATTTTTGTACCAGAAAAGGTTAAGGCATTGTTCCTGGTGTCCAAAAGAAGGTAATGCACCTTTTCCTAAAACATCTCTATCACTAAGTGGACTTTATGCAGTGATTTTATTAGTTCATAACAAATAAGAGACTATGTACGATTGTGCCAGAGAATTAGAACAAATTGTCCTTCAAACTGCAACTTGTGTAACTAAGAACTCCCTAGATGTATTCTAACTCTATGCCAGTTTAGCACACAATCAAGGGGCAGGAAGACGGTTTCACACACAGATAAAAAATATTCAGAAGATGATAGTTAACAAATACTGCAACTAATACTACAACTACAATACAGATAAAAAAGCAAATTTTGGACTAATACTGCAACTACAATAATGTGAAAACGAAATCGCAAAGCATCATCGTACAACTAAAAACTCCAACGAAAGATGAGTTCTTCTCTGGAGCAACATTTTCCAAATTAAATCGGGGGAGGGGGGACGACGGCAGACCTGTAAGATGCAGATTGGAATTGAGAGAACGCTGGCCCTTTCCGCTTCCAGAAGACTGTGGAGGTTGCGTCCGGCAGTGGGAGGAGGCAGTGCGAGCGAGAGGAGGAGGCACTACAGTGGAGGAGGAGGAGGAGCACGGAAGAGGTTGCGTCCGACAACACGGAAGAGGTTGCGTCCGGCAGCAGCGGTGGAGGCGGAGGAGGAGCATGGAAGAGGAGGAGGACGATGGTCAAAATTAGGGTAAGAAAGAAAAGAAAACGACCCCGTGCGTCGGTATTTTAGATCTGATTTAGCGAGGGAAAATAGCGAGGACATTTCCTCGCTATGTCTTCACTAATAAACAGCGAGGACATTGCAAGAAGGACTCCTCGCTAAATACTCAGAAAATTATTGCGAGAAATACTCCTCGCTAATTCCCCGCTATATGTCCTCTCCATATGTTTTCGAGGACGTTCCTCGCTAAGTCCTCGCTATTTTTCCTCGCAAAATGTAGATTTTCTAGTAGTGGAGTGGCAACACGTGCATCAATATTTTTGGCCGTCTTCCTTCTCTTTTTTAGGATGTGCCACTTATTAAAGTTGGAGGCTTAGAAATGTTTAGTCCTTGTTAAAACTCAGAATATACTTTTGTTTGTAACGTAAATATCAAGGAGATTTATCTTGGATTTTATAAGTGATCGCATTATCTAGTGTTGTGTATGACTTAGGATCGTGATAATGATATAGACTATTAAATTAAGACAATTTGTGAAGTTTGTATATGTAACGCTTTGAATCTAGGAATGCTACCTAAATAGTATTAATCTCCTAATTATAATAATTCACAGTAATTAAAATAACTATGGAAAATCTACCCAAACATGGTGTGCGGCTAATGGCTTTGAAACTCCAACGTCGGTGATCAGATTGCACCCATCTATGGACCTGAAAAGCCAAACAAAACCAAAACATGCGTGAGTGACTTCTAAGTTACCCAGTACGTGCCCAACCACGAAAACCACACGAAAACTCCAACTTTCTATCTTTATAAAATCATTTTGCAAACCTCGTGAAAACCACAAATCCCGAACTAAAAGCAACAAGAATTCATTTCCAAAACCATGCCCTTTTTAAATCATTTCTTTTTTAAAAATTCATGCATTTTAAAAATCATTTATGCATTCGAGAAACCATTTTCTCAACCAGATCCAGTCGAAAACCACAAGGCCTTACAAGGCTCAAAACAAAACCATACATTAGCTGGTAACTGGTTTAAATCACAATTATCATTTTTTGCTAGAATCTGGCTAAAATGGCAAGCCAAAATACCAGTCTGATTCTAACTCAAAACCACACAATTTACATTCATTTTTAACAGTGTTACCTTGATCAAATGTAACTGAACGCACAAGGAGCCAACGAGGACATCATTTCCCCTATTGCACTGCACTACCATGGTGAAACACACCGTGCGGGATGACACCACTTCGCTCAATAAGCCTCAATATTTCATTTTCCAAAAACATGGGGATATGTCTTTTCCCGACATCCCATTGATGATGCAAACACCTAGGTTCATATACCTAGGCTTAGCCTACACTGTCGGTGACTTGGACACTTAGTTCTCAATTCCTTAGGTCCAGCCTACACTATCACAAGTGGGGTGCTTCGGCCTCTCTCGACAGTCCCAAACTCGGAAACCAAGGTCAGGTCTAACAATTGGTTCCATATCATATTGTCGACACACCAGACTTGTGGATCCAAAACCATATCAAAAATTATTTTCAAAACATACGACTTTTTTCTCAAAATCACTTTTTAAAACCTTTCATTTCAGGAACTCTATTCCTTTATTCAAAAAAAACATGGGTCTCATGCCCAAAAATCATCTCAAACTCTTTCCTTTTCATCATTATTAGGTCTCATGCCCAAAACCACATAAATCCTTTCATTTTCATGGGTCTCATGCCCAAAACCACATATATTGCATCATAGCCATATTAAATCATGATTTATTCTCAAAAATTATAGAAAAGTGACACGAAAATCCCCTAGCCAACCTGCACATCTAGCCCACATAGGATTGCCGCACCCTAGGTAAATGCCAATTTTCAGATACAGGGCATGCACTCTTTTGCCCCAAAAACCACCAAAACTTAACAAAAATCAAGGCATACCATAACAAGACAATCATATACATTTCTAGATAACCAAGACATGATTAAACATGTGGATTTCCATTTAATTCATAAAATCCATTTCATGTCCAATAAATCACCATTTTCATAATAAATTTCTAGAATCTTGCCATTTAAACATGCTACTTAGATTTCCATGCATTAAATCATATTAACATGGGTTAATGTCCACATGATGCCAGGAAACACCAACCAAAAACCCCTGCTCAACCCACACATGATCCACATGCAGGCCAGACAGCATCTGGAGTTCTAAAACAGAGTTTCAGAACTCCCCTTAAATCCAACCATATCATCCACAACAAACCACAAAAATTCTTGGAATTAAAATGGGGTGTAGACTATCAAGTCCACTACCTAACCCCTCAAACAAAATCATATTCCAATCATCATGCGTCAAGATACAAATTTCTAAAGGTAGTATGCTTAAAATTTAGCCCTAAACACAGGCAACAAATTTCCAACCAAAAACCTCATCAAAACCCCATGAAATTTTAGGATTTCAACACATACATGTCGACCATTCAATCTTCTTCCCAACCCATATTTTAGCATGCCTTTAGGTATTTTAACCTAGGCCCCCAAAACAGAACAGAAAAGGGGAAGAGAGTTGGCCGTGTACCTTCGGGCTTTGACAAGCTCCAGTGGTCCTCCTTGCATCCTCCGACGATAACGCACCTCCAGCTCAACCCTCACTTCGCTCGGATTATCTCCTTCCTCAGGCTTAGTATCCTTTGGATCAGTCCCTCTCTCTCTCTCTCTCTCTCCATGCAACACCCAAAGCACCTCCTCCTCTAGCCTTCTTATCTCCTCTCTCTGGCCTGCCACCCATGAATCTCGCCGATGCCTAAAAACTTTCGCCATGCTGGTGGAGGGGATGAGACGGGGCAGACCTAGTGGACATGTGAAGGAGGAAAAGGAGAAGGGGAAGGAGGGGTTTGCGTGAGAGGTGGAAGTGAGAGGAAAAGAAAAAGAAAGGACAAAGAGAAAGGAAAAAATATAGACACATAAATTGAAGCAATTATGCTCAATTTGACCTAGTCCATGGAGGTCCCACTGTCACGCCCCACATTTTCCACAATAATTTAAAACAAATTAAATTACGGGAAAATTAAAGCTAAACAGTAAATATCTAACTACCAGGAACCTGTGTGTGCGGCTAGGGGACTCCGATCTATATGCACTACGCTAAACCAATCGTATGTCTGCATCTATAAACCAAAACCACAAGGAAAACGCATGAGTGACCAAAGTCACCTAGTACGCACCCCACGAAAACCACGGAAAACAAAACTATAATTAATTTTCCCTTTTTAAATTCATTTCGCAAACTATTTCCTCAAAATCTTGTAAACCAGGTCCACACTGGCCAAAACCTCAACCAGGGCTCTACTAGCCCAAAGCCATAAGTAAAGGCCCTCAATGGCCAAAACCACACACAGTGAGTCAGGAAGCCCGGTGCCAAGTAACCTAATTCTGGCCACAAGTAGTCCACCGAAGAGCCACCAACAACGTCTGCACTGCCACGATGTGCCACCCTGTGTAGGAGCCACGTCGTCCCACGATTCTCCCTCCTAGAGAACCCTCACAAAGCCAACCCCTCCCTGGGAAGGCTGTCCTGTCTCTTAGGACACTACGGGGCACGTGTCCAACCCACACCGGCCATCACAGGGTACGCCTCCTCACGACATCCTCCACACACGGTGCTCAGGAGGGAGTGTCATACCTCCAAACCCGACGACACCCGAGCCTTAGTGCTCACAGCGACAACAGGAGTATCATACCTCCCCGTCATACCACAAGACACCTCAACCCGCGGACCACAACCCTAGCCTTGAGACGACAGTCAAGGAGTCTCATACCTCTAGGACCCGACGCCCCTCAGCCTCAGGTATCTTGGCCTCCGACCTCAACAAGGGAGTCGGGCCCAACCACCCGAGAATGTCGTCACATTCCCTGGTCCCAACGACATGGTCTCACACTGTCTTGGCCCGCACACAAAAAACCAGGAAAACACTTTCCAAAGCAGGCCAACTATTTCCTTGAAATCAATTTTCCAAACCATTTTCATATCCTTTGAAAATTCTTCCAAAACCTTGGCAAAACGGCGCATCAGGTGTCCCAGGAGACCACCACTGATAGTCCACAATCCCATCTCATAGGGACAAAACACGACAATCCAGAAAGCCCTCGGAAAATGCATTTTATAAACTCATTCGGGCCCTGATTCGGCATGCCGAAAATCAGGTTCAGTATGCCAAAATCTACTGATTCGGTCGACCGGGGTGATTTGGCAGGCTGAATCGACTGGAGGACCAAACTGTCAGAAAAACGGTATACTGAACGAAATCGGTATACCAAAATTCATTGATTCGGTATGCCGTTTTCATTTCGGTATGTCGAATTCTACGAAACCAGAAAACCACCAAAACCCTATCGTCCGAAATTGCCCCAACTGGAACCTCCGATCGGTCCCCTTAAACAAACACCAAAAATCTTGTATAAAACATAGGATGTAGACCCTCGAGTCTACTCCAAAACCCAACAAACAAAACTAAAATCCATTCACCATGCCTCATGATATAAAATCAGAAAGGAAGAAGGGTCAAAATGACCCAAAACGCAACCACCAACATAAATGCCCATAAATCCACCATAAATACACAATAAATCACCATAAATGCTAGGAAAGTAAAATTACCTAGATTCCATGCAATCCTAGCATTTTCTACCAATTTCATGCTCTCTATTACATGAGGTGGAGATGCATACCTGAAAATGAACTCTGGCGATCTCCGACCGACTCCGGCGAACCCCGGCACAACCACAGCCAGAGGAGCACTCCACAGCCTCGGGGATGCTCCACCCAAGCTCCACGCACCACCGCGGACCTTCTGCTTCACTCCCTGCCTCTCTCTCTGTCCGACGACGCGCGAGAAGAAGGAACAGGGGATATGGGTGGAAGGAGAAGAAGAGGGGAAAGAGGAAGGAGGAGTGGGGACGAAGGAAAGGAAGGGTGGGGAAGGAGATGTGCGCGCCGAGGAGGAGACGGAAAGAAGAAGAAGGCAGCGATGAGTGGCAAGGAGTGCGGTGCGGCTTATAAAGCCTACGCCTGCAGTAGCTGCGAACGTGCTCAGCTGCGCGTCTTAGCCACTAGCACACCGCACGAGCAACCAACCACACCGCCCAACCACCAGCCACAACCAACAACCCACAAATGCGGGCCCCAAGGGGACCCCACACCTGGGCCGCACATGGACCCACACCCGAGCCCCACACGCACAGTGCCAAACCACGCTCAGGGACACGCAAACAGAAGCCAACCCAAGAGGCCCAAGCCCAAAAGCATAGAACCACACAACAGGTTTTGGAACAGTAACACCCGTCTAGGAATAAAATTCATAAAAATGTAAATAATTAAAAATGAATTTTATGGGTGCTACATCCTAACCCTTTTAAAAGAAGATTTCGCCCTCGAAATCACTAGGCGAAATGATACGGGTACTGGGCTAGGATGGCTTCCTCACGTTCCCACGTGGCCTCCTTGGCTCCATGATGCCGCCACAGCACCAAGACCAGTGGAATCACCTTGTTCCGTAGCACCTGCTCCTTGCTGTCAACAGTCTCGATGGCATTCTCCACAAAGGACAGATCTTCTTGGAGCCCTTCTGGTTGAACTGAGATCACATGAGAAACGTCAACTAGGCACTTCCTCAGCATGGAGACATAGAACACGTCGTGCACGGACGACATCTCTGGTGGTAGATCCAACCGATAAGTAACCTCACCGATCATCTAGGTGATTTGGTACGGGCCAATATAGCGAGGACTCAGCTTGCCACGCTTCCTGAACCTCATGACACCCTTGGTCAGTGACACCTTCAGAAACACATAATCTCCCACCAGAAACTCCAGTGGTCTCCACCTCCTATCGGCATAGCTCTTTTGCCGACTCTGTGCAGCCAACAACCTACTTCGGATCAAATTCACCTTGTCCACATACAACTGCACAAGCTCAGGACCAATCAACTAACGCTCGCCCACTTCACTCTAGCAAACCGGCGATCTGCATGGCCTACCGTATAAAGCTTCGTATGGCGCCATCCCGATGCTCGAGTGATAGCTATTGTTGTAGGCGAATTCAATCAATGGCAAATGGTCCTCCCAACTCCCTTGAAAGTCTAAGGCACATGCTCTGAGCATATCTTTCAACGTTTGGATAGCCTTCTTTGTCTGACCATCTGACTGAGGATGAAATGCCGTGCTATAGTTGAGCACAGTGCCAAAGGCCTCTTGCAGAGTTCTCTAGAACCTCGAGGTGAACCTCGTGTCTCTGTCCGACACGATGGACACGGGAACACCATGCAGCCTCACCACCTTGGAGACATACAACTCCGCCAAGTGATGCATCGGAAGCTTCACCCGAATGGCTAGGAAGTGAGCAGACTTGGTTAACCGATCCACGATCACCCACATGGTGTCGTTCTTCCTCTGAGTCCGCGGCAAACCAGTCACGAAGTCCATCGAGATGTGCACCCACTTTCATACAGGAATATCCAATGGCTGTAAGGTCCCTCCAGGTCTCTGGTGCTCTGCCTTGACCAGCTGGTAGGTAGTACACCTCGCCACATGGTCAGCAACATCTCTCTTCATGCCAGGCCACGAAAAGTTCCACTTCAGGTATCGGTACATCTTCGTACTGCCAGGGTGAATGGTGTACCTGGACCAATGCGCTTCATCCAACAACCTCTGCCTGGCTTCCTCATGCTCGGGCACATACAGATGCATATCATACCTCAGCTCTCCATATGCCCCAATAGAGAAATGAGGCTCTCCACCAGCCTCAAGCTTCTCAAACACAGCCTGAACAAACAGATCCAACTACTGACAGACGACAATAAACTCTAACAACTTCAGGCGAACAGACAAGTTGGCCACCTAGGCACCAACCGTTCCCCGAGCTTGCCGTTTCAGCCTGCAGCTCACCAGATCCTCCAACATGGTCCACTCCTTGACCATCAAGCTTGCCATCACGTGCGTACGCCGACTCAGGGCATCGGCGACCACGTTAGCCTTGCCAGGATAGTAGGACAGGCTGAAATCATAGTCCTTCAAATACTCCACCTAGCGGCGCTGCCTCAGGTTGAGGTCCCTATGGGTGAAGATATACTTCATGCTCTAATGATCGGTGAAGACCTCAAACTGCTCCCCATAGAGATATTGTTGCCAGAGCTTGAGAGCGAACACTACGGCAGCCATCTCCAAGTCGTGGGTCGGGTAGTTCTTCTCATGATCCTTCGGTTGGCGCGAAGCATATGCAATCACATTGCCATGCTGCATCAGAACGCACCCTAACCCATCGCCACTAGCATCACTATACACAGTGAAGCCACCACTTCTAGAAGGCAGAGTCAACACAAGGGCAGAAACCAGACGAGACTTCATCTCTTGGAAACTCGCCTCATAATTCTGGTCCCAGCAAAAAGGAACACCCTTCCTGGTCAACTCTGCCAAGGGCGAGGCTATGGAGGAGAAATCCCTAATAAACCTCCTATAATAGCCCGCCAGACCCAAGAAACTCCTGATCTCCGACATAGTCCTGAGTCGCTCCCAACTACTCACCGCCGCCACCTTGGTAGGATCCACTCTGATGCCTTCTCCAGAAATCAAATGGCCAAGGAACATGACTTCGCTCAGCTAGAACTCACACAAGGAGAATTTGGCGTACAGCTGATGACGCCTTAGAGTATCCAAAACTACCCTCAGATGCCAGGCGTGAGTCTCAACATCAGGAGAATGGACCAGCACGTCATCAACAAAAACCACAACGAATTGGTCTAGAAAAAGGCTGAAAATCCTATTCATCAGATCCATGAACGCAGTCGGTACATTAGTCAAGTCAAAAGGCATGACCGTGAACTCGTAGTGCCCGTACCGTGTCTGGAAAGCAGTCTTCTGAATGTCTGGGTCTCGGATCCTCAATTGGTGATACCTGACCTCAGATCAATCTTCGAGAACACCGATGCAGAGTGCAACTGGTCGAGCAGGTCATCAATGCGGGCAGGGGATACTTGTTTTTCATTGTGATCTGGTTCAGTATCCGATAATCTATACATAGTCGGAGCGAACCATCCTTCTTGCGGACGAAAAAGACAGGTGCTCCCCACAGAGACACACTCGGCCTGATAAACCCCTTGTCCAGTGATTCCTGCAACTGAGTCTTGAGCTCTCGCAATTCCACTAGCGCCATGCGATAAGGAGGCTTCGACACAGCACCAGATCCAGGGATCAGATCTTGCACAAAGAAAGACCCATCCTCAGGAGACCCAAAATAAACTCTCCTCCGAGCACATTCGATCAAAGTGGACTGTTGCGCCAACCAATCCATGCCGAGTATCCCATCGTACTCCTGCATGTCCATCACGATTAGGTTGGCGTCGAACTCTCTGTCGTTCAGTGTCAAGTTGAGAGACCGCAGATACCTCGATGCCAAATTGTGCTCCCCCCAGCGGCGTCACCATGCTAAGATGAAAGGCCAGTCTTACTAGTCTCTCTCCCAACTCCGCCGCAAAAGACTCAGAGATAAAGGAGAAAGAACTCCCTCAGTCAAACAACACTTTGGCCATCCGGCCAGCCATAATAAAAGAACTTGATGGCCAAAAAAAACAACACCACACATCCATTCAATCAGTCAGATGTCCAGATTACAAGGAGATTACAACATTTCTCAGAGGGTTACAAAACCAACTATTCATCCTTACCCTCAACAACATCTCCCGAAGACCCAGCGTCTGCAGCTGCGATAGTGAACACCCGTCCCCTAGTCGACTGCTACGGTGTGCTTCCTGCCTTTTTAGGCTGTTCAGGACAAGATCTCTAAATGTGTCCTACCTTCCCACAATTGTAGCACATCACAGAGGCTGAAGGCTGCCGAGGATGAGGATAATATGCAGCGATGTGGCCCACCTGACCACAGTTGAAGCACTGGTTCCTACCAGGAGCATTGGACCCTACCTGACTGAGGCCAACTCCGTTACCCCCAGTAAAACTTCGTCGGCCTGAAGAGGAAACACTGGACCTCGCCTTCTGCTTCTTCTCAGGGAAACCTAAATTACTAGCACTTGGAGAACCGGAGAAAGTGAACCGAGAGGTAAAGGAAGACTTACCCTTCCCTTTAGGACGACTCTCCAGAAACTTCTGATGCTCTACCTCGAAGCAGTAAGCCATTCCAACCATGTGCTCCATAGTGTGGCACCTATAGCCCATCACCTTCACCCGTAGCCTAGGGTTCAAGCCTTCCAGAAACCTTTGCGCCCACTCCTCCTCAAACTCATAGATAGGAGCAAAGCATTCCAGCTGGGTGAACTCAGTCTCATACTCGAGCACCGACATCGTGCCCTGTTCTAGACTTCAGAAATCTCGGTGAAGTTGCTCCTTCACATGAGCGGGAAAATACTTGTCATAGGAAGTCGCCTTGAAATCCTTCCACTGGATGCTAACAATGACTGAGTCCGGGAGCTTCAGCCGCCTCACAGACTTCCACTACCTATCTGCCTCACCATCCAGTAGGTAGGTCGCCAGCCGCACCCAATGCTCCTTTGGGCACGCCATGCTCTCCAGCATCTTCACCAACTTCTCCAGCCAGGCCTCGCTCTCCTCAGCACTGACCTTGCCCTTGAATGACGGCGGACGAAGCTTCGTAAACTGGTTCAGCCACGGGTCACCCAATGGTTCACTGGCACTACTCTTACTGAACGTGTGAGAGATCCTGTGTGCTAAACTCCTCAGTTCCACACGAACTACCTTCCATCCACCTACGTCCTCTTGGGACTCAGTCTCCTCGACAGGGGCCTTGCCCTTATGACCACGAGGAGGCATCTTGACGGAGAAAGGCAAAGTACTTGCATCACAGACAAAGCAACAACCAGAAAACCATGCCGAAAATCAGGTGCAGACCCTACCATGCATGCAAAACCTATGGAGTCTCTAGACCGGACACCCTAGGTGTAGTGCAACCTAGTGAACCTAGGGCTCTGATACCAAACTGTCACACCCCACATTTTTGACAATAGTTTAAAACAAATTAAATTACGGGAAAATTAAAGTGAAACAGTAAATATCTAACTACTAGGAACCTGTGTGTGCGGCTAGGGGACTCCAATCTATATGCACTATGATAGGGGACCTGCAAACCAAAACCACAAGGAAAACGCATGAGTGACCAAAGTCACCTAGTACGCACCCCACGAAAACTACGGAAAAAAAACTATAATCAATTTTCTCTTTTTAAATTCATTTCGCAAACTATTTCCTCAAAATCTTGTAAACCAAGCCCACACTGGCCAAAACCTCAACTAGGGCTCTACTAGCCCAAAGCCACAAGCAAAGGCCCTCAATGGCCAAAACCACACACAGTGAGTCGGGAAGCCCGACGCCAGGCAACCTAACTCTGGCCACAAGCAGTCCACCGAAGAGCCACCAACGATGTCTACACTGCCATGACGTGCCACCTTGTGTAGGAGCCGTATCGTCCCGCGATTCTCCCTCTTGGAGAACCCTCACAAAGCCAACCACTCCCTGGGAAGGCTGCCCTGTCTCTCAAGACACTACCAGCTATGGGGCACGTGTCCCACCCGCATCGGCCATCATAGGGTACGCCTCCTCACGGCGTCCTCCACACACGGTGCTCAGGAGGGAGTGTCATACCTCCACACTCGACGACACCCGAGCCTTAGTGCTCACAGCGACAGTAGGAGTATCATACCTCCCCGTCATACCACAAGACACCTCAACCCGCAGTCCACAACCCTAGCCTCGAGACGACAGTCAAGGACTCTCATACCTCTAGGACCCGACGCCCCTTAGCCTCAGGTATCTTGGCCCCTGACCTCAACCAGGGAGTCGCACTCGACCACCAGAGAATGTCGTCACATTCCCTGGTCCCGACGACACGGTCCCACACTGTCTCAGCCCGCACACAAAAAACCAGGAAAACATTTTCCAAAACAGGCCAACTATTTTCTTGAAATCCATTTTCCAAACCATTTTCATATCCTTTGAAAATTCTTCCAAAACCTTGGCAAAACGGCACATCAGGTGTCCTAGGAGGCCACCACTAATGGCCCACAATCCCATCTCATAGGGACAAAATAGGGAAATCCAGAAAGCCCTCGGAAAACGTATTTTATGAACTCATTTGGGCTAAGATTCAGCATGCCGAAAATCAGGTTCGGTATGACGAAATCTACTAATTCGGTCGACCAGGGTGATTCGGTAGGTCGAATCGACCAGAGGACCAAACTGACAGAAAAACAGTATATCGAACGAAATCGATATGCTGAAATTCACTGATTCGGTATGCCGTTTTCATTTCGGTATGCCGAATTTTGCGAAACCAGAAAACGACCCAAACCCTATCGTCCGAAATCGCTCCAACTAGGACCTCCGATTGGTCCATCTAAACAAACACCAAAAATCATGTATAAAACATAAGATGTAGACCCTCGAGTCTACTCCAAAACCCAACAAACAAAACTAAAATCCATTCACCATGCCTCATAATATAAAATCAGAAAGGCAGAAGGGTCAAAACAACCCAAAACGCAACCACCGGCATAAATGCCCATAAATCCACCATAAATACACAATAAATCACCATAAATGCTAGGAAAGTAAATTTACCTAGATTCCATGCAATCCTAGCATTTTCTACCAATTTCATGCTCTCTATTACATGAGGTGGAGATGTGTACCTGAAAATGAACTCCGGCGATCTCCGACTGACTCCGGCAAACCCCGGCGCAACTACGGCCAGAGGAGCACTCCACAGCCTCGGGGATGCTCCACCCAAGCTCCACGCACCGTCGCGGACCTTCTGCTTCACTCCCTCCCTCTCTCTTTGTCCGACGACGCGCGAGAAGAAGGAACAGGGGATATGTGTGGAAGGAGAAGAAGAGGGGAAAGAGGAAGGAGGAGTGGGGACGAAGGAAAGGAAGGGTGGGGAAGGAGATGTGCGCGCCGGGGAGGAGAAGGAAAGAAGAAGAAAGAAGAAGATGAGCGGCGAGGAGTGCAGTACGACTTATAAAGCCTGCGCTCGCAGTAGCTGGGAACGTGCTTACTGCGCGTCTCAGCCACCGGCACACCGCACGAGCAACCAACCACACTGCCCAACCACCAGCCACAACCAACAACCCAAAAATGCGGGCCCCACGGGGACCCCACACTTGGGCCCCAAATGGACACACACCTGGGCCCTACACGCACAGTGTCACAATGTACAGTGCCAAACCACGCACAGGGACACGCAAACAGAAGCCAGCCCATGAGGCCCAAGCCCAAATGCACAGAACCACACAACGGGCCTCGGAACAGTAACTCCCGTCCAAGAATTAAATTCATAAAAATGTAAATAATTACAAAATGAATTTTACGGGTGTTACACCCACAAGCTCACATAGTCACACAGAAAGTCAAAGAATGCCACCAACTAGGGAGCGCAAACATCCCAACCACAAACCACTAAATATTTGATTAACTATTATAAACCATTTTAGATTTTATAATAATTCATGGTTTACATATAAAATGGACAATTGGGCCCAGGTGTTACAGTATAACACCTATGCTATTTGGGTGCACTTTTTGATGGTATGGTTATGATAATGCAGGCATGGCATCTCATATATATAATAATGTGTTATTGAGGATAGAGAATACTAACATTATGTGGTGATTGTTCAGTTTCATATTCATAAATTAACTTTCTAGATGATTGATTAGTCCTGTAAATTATTGTTTTATATGGAAAATAAGTTAGACTCTTGTTGATTTTTTTAAAAAAATTCCTTGAGTAAATATTTAGGGTTATATTGTTACGAGTAGGTTACATGTATTTCAATGAAACTTGTCTCTGGTGGAGAGATATGTTACCACATTTAAAATATCCATGTTAATGTTTTTTGGTTGTTTGTAGATGGAAAATGTAACGCCCCACATTTTCCACAATAATTTAAAATGAATTAAATTACAGGAAATTAAAGTTGAACAGAAAATATATCAAACTACTAGGAACCTATGTGTGTGGCTACGAGACTCCAAACTATATGCACTATGCTAAACCAACCACATGTCTGCACCTACAAACCAAACCACAAGAAAACGCATGAGTGACAAAAGTCACCCAATAGGCGCCCCAAGAAAATCACGGAAAACAAAACTATCATTAATTTTCTTTTAAATTCATTTTACAAACCATTTCTCTAAAAACCCACAAACCAGGCCCACACCAGACAAAACCACAACCAGGGCTCTACTAGCCCAAAACCACAAGCAAAGGCCCTCAATGGCCAAAACCACACACAGTGAGTCGAGAAGTCCGCCGCCAGGCAACCAAACATTGGCCTCAAGCAGTCCACCGAAGAGCAACCAACGACGTCTGCACTGCCACGACATGCCATCCTGTGCAAGAGCCGCGTCGTCTTGCGATTCTCCCACCTGGAGAACCTCACAAAGCCAATCCCTCCTTGGGAAGGTTGTCCTGTCTCTTAGGATGCTACTAACTACGAGGCACGTGTCCCACCCGCACTGGCCACCACAGGGTACGCCTTCTCATGGTGTCCTCTACACACG
Organism: Posidonia australis; assembly: GCA_024699735.1. Taxonomy (NCBI): domain Eukaryota; kingdom Viridiplantae; phylum Streptophyta; class Magnoliopsida; order Alismatales; family Posidoniaceae; genus Posidonia; species Posidonia australis. Next base: position 7,466 of record JAMKQA010040076.1, on the reverse strand, counting down.
GTACTCAGGAGGGAGTGTCATACCTCCACACCCAATAACACCCGAGCCTCAGTGCTCACAATGACAACAAGAGTATCATACCTCCTTGTCATGTCATAAGACACCTCAACCTGTGGACTACAACCTTAGCCTTGAGACGACAGTCAAGGAGTCTCATACCTCTAGGACCCGATGCCCTTCAGCCTCAGGTATCTCAGCCCCCAACCTCGACCAAAGAGTCGCGCTCGACCACCTGAGAATGTCGTCACATTCCTTGGTCTTGACGACACGGTCCCACACTGTCTCGGTCGCACACTGAAAACTAGGAAAAACATTTTCCAAATCTACCAACTCATCTCTTTGAAACCATTTTCAAAACCATTTTTTATATCTTTGAAAACTCTTCCAAAACCTCGGCAAAGCTGCTCATCAAGTGTCTTAAGGGAACACCACGGACGACCCACAATTCCATCTCAATGGGATAATACAAACAAATCCAGAAAACCTTCAAAAATCATATTTTATAAATGCATTTGGGCTTAGATTCAGCATGTCAAAAAACAGGTTCGGTATGCCGAAAGTCCCTAGTTCGATAGACCGATTTGGGTCGGTCAACCAAATTAGGTCAACGGTCAACCAAATTAGGTCAATGGTCAACACTCAAGTCAAAATCGGTATACCGAAAAAGGTTCGGTCGAACGAAATCCACTGATTCCATCGACTGTCCAAAATCAGACGACCGAATTTCTACTAGAGGACCTAAACTAACAAAAAACGATAGTCCAAAATGGTTTGGTATGCCAAATTCTGTGAGAAACAAAAAATGGCCCAAACCCTACTATTCAAAATCGCCCAACTAGGACTGACAGTTGGACCTCCAAAACCAACACCAAAAATCTTGCGTAAAACCCTCGAGTCTATTGCAAATCCCAACAAACAAAACCAAAATCCCTTCACCATGCATCAAGATATAAAATCACAAAGATAGGAGGGTCAAAATGACCCAAAACACAACCATCGGCATAAATGCCTCCATAAATTCTAATAAAATCACAATAAATTCTAGGAATGTAAATTTACCTAGATTTCATGCAATCCTATAAATTTCTACCAATTTCATTCTCTTTATTAAAGGGGTTGGAGATACGTACCTGAGAAACGCTTCGGTGATTTTCTGGCTGACTTTGGCGACCACGACGCGTCCACGGCCACACCACGACAACGGGGATGCGACTCCGGAGCTCTGCACACCACCACACGCCACCGCATGACTCCTCCAACTCATAATCACACCAAGCAAAGGAGAGAGATGAAGTAGGGGGAGAGGTGGGGGAGAGACGGGGAAGAGGAGAGTGTGGGGGATGGGGAGAGTGAGGGAGACGAAGAGAACGAGTGAGGGAGAGGGAAGTGGTGGTGTGCTTGAGACGGGAAACAGAGGGGAAAGAGGAGGGGAAGAAGGGTGATCTAGTCGAGGTTGCACGCACATGAGCTTATAAAGCCATGCAAGGTGGTAGTTGAAGGCGTGCTCAACCACACATCCAGCCTACCCACGAAATGCACAAGCAAACCAAACTCACAACACCAACCAGCCCACGAAAGCGGGCCCTACACAGACCCACACCTGGGCCCCACACACATAGTGCCACAATGCACAGTGCCAACCACGTACAGGGATACGTAAACTGAAGCCGTCCCACGAGGCCTAAGCCCAAAAGCACAAAATCACACAAACGGGCCTCAGAAGAGTAATACCCATCCAGGAAAAATTCATTAACATGTAAATTATTACAAAATAAATTTTACGGGTGTTACATCCTAACCCCCTCAAAAGAAGATTTCGCCCTCGAAATCACTAGGCGAAAAGATACAGGTAATAGACTAGGATGGCTTCCTCACATTCCCACGTGGCCTCCTCGGCTCCATGATGCTGCCACCGCACCAAAACCAGTGGAATCACCTTATTCCGCAACACCTACTCGTTACGGTCGACAATCTGGATGGCATCCTCTACAAAGGATAGATTTTCCTGGAGCCCTTCTGGCTGAACTGGGATCACATGAGATGCGTTAGTCAGGCACTTCCTCAGCATGGAGACATGGAACACGTCATGCACGAATGACATCTCTGGTAGTAGATCCAACCGATAGGCAACCTCACCGATCCTCTGGGTAATTTGGTATGAGCCAATATAGCAAGGACTCAACTTGCCACGCTTCCTGAACCACATGACACCCTTGATCAGTGACACCTTCAGGAACACATAGTCTCCCGCTCTGTGTAGCTAACAATCAATTACGGATCAAATCCACCTTGTCTGCATACAGCTACACAAGCTCAGGACCAATCAACTGACGCTCGGTCACCTCGCTCCAGCAAACTGGCGATCTATATGGCCTGCCATACAAAGCTTCATATAGTGCCATCCCAATGCTCGAGTGGTAACTGTTGTTGTAGGCAAACTCAATCAGCAGCAGATGGTCCTCCCAATTCCCTTTAAAGTGTAAGGCACATGCTTTGAGCATATCCTCCAGTTTATGGATAGTCCTCTCCGTCTGACCATCTGACTGAGGATGAAATGCTGTACTATAGTTGAGCATAGTGCCAAAGGCCTCCTGCAGAGTTCCTTAGAACCTTGAGGTGAACCTCGTGTCTTTGTTCGACACGATGGACATCAGAACACCATGCAACCTCACCACCTCAGACACATACAACTCCGCCAGGCAGTGCATCAGGAGCTTCACTCGAATGGCCAGGAAGTGAGCAGACTTGGTTAGTCGATCCACGATCACCCACACGGTGTCGTTCTTCCTTTGAGTCCGCGAAAAACCAATCATGAAGTCCATCGAGATGTGCTCCCACTTCCACACAGGGATATCCAACGGCTGCAAGGTCCCTCAAGGTCTCTGGTGCTCTGTCTTGACCAGCTGGCAGGTTGTACACCTCGCCACATGGTCAGCAACATCTCTCATTATACTAGGACACCAAAAGTTCCGCTTCAGGTCCCGGTACATCTTCGTGCTCCCATGATGAATAGTGTACCTAGACCGATGTGCTTCATCCAGCAACCTCTACTTGGCCTCCTCATGCTGGGGCACATACAGACGCATATCGTATCTTAGCTTTCCATATGCCTCAACAAAGAAATGAGGCTCTTCACCAGCCTCTAGCTTCTCAAACACAGCCTAAACAAATGGATCCAGTTGCTGACTGGCGACAATAAATTCTAATAGCTTAGGGTGAACAGATAGGTTGGCTACCTAGGCACCAACCATCTCCCAAGCTTGCCGCTTCGGCCTGCAGCTCACCAGATCCTCCAACATGGTCCACTCCTTGACCATCCGGCTTGCCACCATGTGCATACGCTGACTCAGGGCATCGGCGACCACGTTGGCCTTACTAGGGGTGGTAACACAGGCTGAAATCATAGTCCTTTAGATACTCCACCCAACGGTGCTGCCTCAGGTTGAGGTCTCTCTGCGTGAAGATATACTTCAAGCTCTGATGATCGGTGAATACCTCAAACTTCCCTTCATAGAGGTAGTGTCGCCAGAGCTTGAGAGCAAACACTACGGCAGCCATCTCCATATCGTGGGTCGGATAGTTCTTCTCATGATCCTTCAGCTGGTGTGAAGCATATGTGATGACATTGCCATGCTGCATCAGAACACACCCCAACCCAATGCCACTGGCATCACTATACATAGTGAAGCCACTACTTCCAGAAGGCAGAGTCAACACAAGGGCAAAAACCAAACGAGACTTTAGCTCTTGGAAACTCACCTCACAATTTTGGTCCTAGCAAAATAGAACTTCCTTCCTGGTCAACTCTGTCAAAGGCGCGGCTATGGAGGAGAAACCCCTGATAAACCTCTTATAATAGCCCGCTAGACCTAAGAAACTCCTGATCTCTGTCACAGTTCTAGGTCGCTCCCAACTGCTCACCACCTCAACCTTGGTAGGATCCACTCTGATGCCTTCTCTAGAAATCAAATGGCCTAGGAACATAACTTCACTCAGTCAAAACTCACACTTGGAGAATTTGTCATACAACTGATGATGCCTCAGAGTATCCAAAACTACCGTCAGGTGCAAGGCTTGAGTCTCAACATCAGGGGAGTAGATCAACACGTCATCAACAAAAACTACAACGAACTGGTCCAGAAAAGAGCTGAAAATTCTATTCATGAGATCCATAAACGAAGCCGGTGCATTGGTCACGGCATGACCATGAACTCGTAATGCCCGTACTACGTCTGGAAAGCAGTCTTATGAATATCTGAGTCTCGTATCCTCAACTGGTGATACCCTGACCTCAGATCAATCTTCGAGAACACAGATGCAGATTGCAACTGGTCAAACAGGTCATCAATGCGGAGCAAGGAATACTTGTTCTTCACTGTGATTTGGTTCAACATCCAATAATCTATACACAATCGGAGTGAACCATACTTCTTACGGACGAACAAGAAAGGCGCTCCCCATGGAGACACACTCGGCCTGTTAAACCCCTTGTCCAGTCACTCCTACAATTGAGTCTTGAGCTCTCGCAACTCCACTGATGCCATGCGATAGGGAGGCTTTGACACAGCACTAGAGCCGGGGATCAGATCGATCAAAAACTCTACTTCCCTGTGAGGTGGCATACCAGGAAAATCGTTAGGGAAGATGTCGAGATATTCAAACACCACAGGGATGTTGTGAACACCCAATTCAGGAGAAGTGGAGGTAACTATACTGGCTAGATACCCCACGCAACCCCTGACCAAAGACTTATAAGCCTTCATAGCTAGAATGACAAGCTTAAGCTCACCCTGACACCCACCTTACACAAAGAAAGATCCATCCTTAGGAGACCCAAAATAAAGTCTCCTATGAGCACAATCGATCAAAGCGGACTGCTGCGCCAACCAATCCATGCCGAATATCTCATCGTACTCCTGCATGTCCATCATGATCAGGCTGGCGTCGAACTCTCCACCATACATTGTCAAGTCAATAGACCGCAGATACCTCCACGCCAAACTGTGCTCCCCCAATGGCGTCACCATGCTGAGATAAAAGGGCAGTCTAGCTGGTCTCTCTCCCAACTCCGTCGCAAATGACTCAGAGATAAAGGAGAAAGAACTCCTTGAGTCAAACAACACTTTGGCCATCCGGCCAGCCACAATAAAATAACCTGATGGCCAAGCAAAACAACACCACACATCCATACAATCAGGCAGATGTCCAGATTACAAGGAGATTACAACAAATCTCAGAGGGTTACAAAACCAACTAATCATTTTTACCCTCAACTACATCTCCCGAAGACCTAGTGCTTGGAGTTGCAATGGTAAACACCCGTCCCTTAGTCGGTTGTTACGGTGCACTTCCTGCCTTCTTCAGTGGTTTCAGACAAGATCTTTGAGCATGTTCTGCCTTCCCGAAATTATAGCACACCATTGAGGCCGAAGACTGCCGAGGATGAGGCCAATATACAGTGGTTTGGCCCACCTGACCATAGTTGAAGCACTGGACCCTGTCTGATTGAGGCCAGCTCCGTTACTCCCAGCAAAACTCCGCCGGCCTGCAGAGGAAACACTGAACCTCGCCTTTTGCTTCATCTCAGGGCTACCTAAACTACTGGCACTTGGAGGATCAGAGAAAGAGAATCGAGATGTAAAAGAAGACTTACCCTTCCCTTTGGGACGACTCTCCAGAAACTTTTGATGCTCAGCGTCGAAGCGATAAACCATCCCAACCATGTCCTCCATAGTGTGGCACTGATAGCCCATCACCTTCACCTGTAGCCTTGGGTTCAAGCCGTCCAAAATCCTCAACACCCGCTCCTCCTCAGACTCATAGGCAGGAGCAAAGCGTTCCAATTGGGAGAACTCATTCTCATACTCGAGCACTGACATCGTGCCCTGCTCCAAACTCTGGAAATCTCGGAGAAGTTGTTCCTTCACATGAGCGGGAAAATACTTTTCAAAGAAGGTCACCTCGAAATCCTTCTACTGGATGCTAACAGTGACTGAGTCTGGGAACTTTAGTCGCCTCACAAACTTCCACCACCTATGTGCCTCACCATCCAGCAGATAGGTCACCAGTTGCACCCAACGCTCCTCTGCGCACATCATGCTCTCCAACATCTTCACCACCTTCTCCAGCTAGGCCTCGCTCTCCTCAGCACTGACCTTGCCCTTGAACGACGGTGGACAAAGCTTCGTGAATTGGTTCAGCCACGGGTCACTCGATGACTCATTAGCACTACTCTTGCTACACATATGAGAGATCCCGTGTGCCAAACTCCTCAGTTCCGCACGAACCGCCTTCCATCCGCCTATGTCCTCTCGGGGCTTGCTCTCCTCGACAAGGGCCTTGCCTTCTGTCCATGAGGAGGCATCCTACCGAAGAAAGGCAAAGTACCTGCACCATAGACAGAACAACAACCAGAAAACCATGGCGAAAATTAGGTGCAGACTCTACCATGCATGCAAAACCTACGGAGTCTCTAAACTAGACACTCTAGGCATAGTGCAACCTAGTGAATCTGGTGCTCTAATACCAAATCTGTAACGCCCCACATTTTCCACAATAATTTAAAATGAATTAAATTATGGGAAATTAAAGCTGAATAGAAAATATATCAAACAACCAGGAACCTGTGTATGCGGCTATGAGACTCCAGACTATATGCACTATGCTAAACCAACCGCATGTCTGCACCTTCAAACCAAAACCACAAGGAAAATGTATGAGTGACAGAAGTTACCCAGTATGCACCCTAAGAAAACCGTGGAAAACAAAACTATCATTAATTTTCTTTTAAATTCATTTCGCAAACCATTTCTCTAAAACCCCACAAACAAGGCCACATCGACCAAAACCACAATCGAGGCTCTACTAGCCCAAAACCACAAGCAAAGGCCCTCAATGGCTAAAACCACACACAATGAGTCGGAAAACCCGACGCGAGGCAACCAAACTCTGGCCTCAAGCAGTCCACCGAAGAGCAACCAATGGCGTCTGCACTTCCACGACGTGCCACCCTGTGCAGGAGTCGCGTCGTCCCGTGATTCTCCCACCTAAAGAACCCTCACAAAGTCAACCCCGTGGGAAGGCTGTTCTGCCTCTCAGGACGCTACCAACTATGGGGCACATGTCTCACCTGCACTGGCCACCATTGGGTACGCCTTCTCACGACGTCCTCCATACACGGTGCTTAAGAGGGAGTGTCATACCTCCACACCCAACATGTCGAAAAACAGGTTCAATATGCCGAAAGTCCATAGTTCGGTAGACCGATTTGGGTCGGTCGATCGAATCAAATCAATGGTCAACACTCAAGCCAAAATTAGTATACCTATGACCATGCCGGTGGAACCCCTAGGCGCGGTTCACCAAACCTACTCCGGTGTGCGGAAACACACGGGGAGATCCGATACAGTCACGGCGAAAATGGTGAATCCAGAGGAAGAGACAAGACTCGGAAACACCAAAGGGAA
>JAMKQA010040075.1:0-16860 GCA_024699735.1 Posidonia australis | reverse complement strand
TCCGGTGCAGGATTTGGAGTTTCTAGCCACGCATCGGGATCCTAGAGGTGAGCCTTAGTTACAGTCCTTTTGTTCTGTAATTTGTGTAATTAGGCTTGTGATACTGTGTTTTGGTAACGTGCCCGGGTTCGGGGCGTTACATATATACTCCAGAAAGTAAAGGAAATAGATTTCCTTTGAAATCATTTCTGGTCAAATGCACAAACACCTATCTTTTGTATAGTCAACAGGAAATGAGAATCTCATCAAATCATTTCTTGTGCTTTCTAGGTTCACAAACCCCCACTTGGTATTCTATTAGGGGAAGGTGCAGATTTTACCGGTGTGTTTATTCCTTGTTGACGGGTTTTTTTTCATTTGCTGGAGTTATTCCATCGTCTTCTTCGACTATCAATTTGTGGTTGATTGATTTTGTACACATCTAGTGTTATTCTCATCGTGTTCTTTGACTTCCTTTCTTGGGGGGACTTCTATGTACACAACTGAAGTTAGTCTCATATGTAAGTAAACTAGTTTTTGTTATTTTGATTTATTTCATTGTAATGGCCCCGAAATGGGCTCTACAGAAACTACACTACTAACTAGGATTAATTGGACTAAAAAGAAAATTAAGCTACTAACTACTTAGAACCTGTGTGCAACTAGTGGCTCCCATCTAAAAACATTGAACTAGACTACACTCCAACTAAGCACCTGAAAACAAAACATTTCAAAAACACACGTGAGTGACTTCTAAGTCACCCAGTACGCGCCCACTAACACATAGTGGAAAACATCTCAAAACTATACTCTAGGTTCTCAAAACCAGAATAAAATTCTTTTAAATTCTTTTTGGAAATTCTCGACAAAACATGTCTTTTGGGAAACAAAAACTCTTTCATAAATCTATTAGGAAATCTTCATGCTTTTCTCAAAAACTTTCTCTTTCTGTTTTAAAATCTCATGCTTTAATGCTTTTCTAAAAATAACTCTAGACTAGACTCCAGTCCAAAATACAAATTGCAAATCTGGTTAAAATATAACTCTTTGATTGAAACTAGTCTTAAAATATTATTCTCACTTCAGCTAAAATCTGGTTAAAGCTCAGAAGCCGAAAACTTAGTTCGATTATAGCTTAAAACTATTATACAATCTCTAATCTGAAAATCTTTTCATGTGCCACCTTGATCAGGGGTGACCTGGCCACAAGCGGTTGGAGAAACACCAACCTCAACCTCTTACACTGCCATGGTGAAAGTCCCTATGTAGGTATACCATCGTCCCGACCAACAGGCCTCACTAATCTTTTTCACTTTTCATTTCTCATTGCATGGAGATGTGTTCTTCCAATGTCCTGTTGGTGTTTAAGCACTCAGGTCATCTTACCCAGCTAACACCAGTCTCTCAGAGAAACCTAGTCTCTTTTCCCGAGTTTCCAACCTTGGTATCCACAATTTTTAGACGGTGATCGTTATCAACTAAGTCCTAAACCCTAATGCCATTACCCTACCACCATGTGGATTCACATAGAAATCTCAAAAATCTATTTCTGAAATCAAGCATCTCTCTTTGAAATCTCTTTTCTAAATCTTTTCCATTACAGAAATCACATCTATAAAACAACTCTTTTTCTGAAATAGCTTTTCTGTAAATCTTACTTAAATCACAAGGAATTCTTACTAAACAAACATGTCAAACACACATATTAGGCATTATTGCATTTCTGGGAAAACTTAGAAAATCAACTCTAGGGTCCTGATTCGGCAGACCGAAATCTTTTAATATCCTGAAATGTCCGAAATTCTACATGTGGCTCTAGCCCTGGTTCAACAAACCGAAATCTAATGGTCTGCCAAACTCTCTTGATTTGGTATACTAAACCATTTCGGTATGCCATTCTAGGTGATTTCTGAAATCTAGCCTCTGCCTTATGGCAGTTGTTTACTGAAATTAGGACCTTGGGCCGACCCACTTCCGGTGAGCCACAAAACCTGTAAAAAATCTCACAACTAGCATGCCAAATCTACTTCTATTTGGGACAAGTTTCATTAAAAACCATTGGATATAACTCGAGATATAAAAATCACAAGCCACAAAGCACATTCTCAAATCATTGTTGCTTAATCTCAAAAATTCATCAAAATCTCTTGAAAAATCATGGAAAATTTTTAGAATCAATATACATCCATGATTCTACTCTAATCTACTCATATCCACGCTTTTCAAACTAAAATCGCAACAATTATCAAGAATTTGAAGCTTAAACTAAGAGAGTGACAAAGAAAGGGGATGCGTACCCAAGGTGGTTTTCCAGCGATCCCTCTCTCCTCCGACGGTCTTCCTCTCTTCTCGTCGTCCTCTGGGATCTCTGGTCTCCAATGGCTCTCCTCACCATCGGTGAATACTCTCTCCTTTCTCTCCCCCTTTCCTTCTTCTCTAATTCTCTCTTTCTCTGGTTTTTCCTCCACACTCACTCTCCTCCTCCCCTCCGGTCTGCTGCCCCAATGTCATTCCTCTTGTCCCCTTCATTGCCCTCGCCTGGTTGTTGTCATTCATTGCCTAAAACCCCTAAGATCCCAATGTATCAACAATACGGTATGGTGCAAGGCTGCAGGGGTCATGCAACAACACAGTGAAGGGTGGTGGGTACTATGTAGAGTTGACATTCCTCCCTTCTAGTCCTGTACACTCACACGTGGAACACAAAAGTCCAAAATACCTCACAGTGAGGAAATATTCCAGAGATAATTACCAATAAATTAGAGAGGGCTCAACATAAATCTGCATCATTAAACTAATTATCCAGATTACAAGAACATCATTACATTTATTTTGAATATTATAGACATAGGTGTTACATCCTACCCTCCATAAAAGGAATTTTGCCCCCGAAATTCTCTTTCAATAGAATAAGTGGGGGTACTATGCTAGAATGTCAGCCTCACACTCCTTGGCTGCCTCTTCTGCCTCATGGTGTTGCCATTGCACCAATACCAAAGGGATATTCTTGTTTTTGAGGACTTGTTTCTTCCAATCTAATATCTGCATAGCATCTGCTGAAGCTCTTCTGGATGCACTGGAATAACCTGGGACGCGTTTGCCAAACACTTCATCAGTATCGGCATGTGGAAGACACTGTGCACACTAGATAGCTCAAGAGGTAGGTCCAACATATATGCCACCTCACCATCGCTTCTAATAATCTGGTATGGTTTGATGTAACGGGGGCGTAGCTTGCCTCTTCTCCCAAACCTCGTGACCCTTTTGGTTGGTGACACTATCAGGAAAACGAGGTCTCCCACCTCGAATTCCATGGGTCTTCGCCTTTGATTTGCATAGCTCTTCTAGCTGCTCAGTGTAGCTAGCAATCTCTTCTTGATCAGCTCTACTTTATTCTCGTACTGCTACACAAACTCTAGTCCCACTAGTTGTAGCTCACCTACCTCACTCCAACCGGTGGGTGTCCTACATGGTCTTCCATATAGTGCTTCATATAGAGCCATCCCAATGTTGCAGTGGTAGTTGTTATTGTAAGCAAACTCTATCAGTGGCAGATGATCCTCTCAACTATCTCCAAAATCCAAGGCATAGGCCTGCAACATATCTTCCAGTGTCTGGATCATCCTCTTTGTCTGACCATTAGTCTAAGGGTGGAAGGTGGTGCTAAAGTTCAACATCGTCCCAAATGTCTCCTCTAGTGCTCCCCAGAATATCGATGTGAATTGAGTGTCTCTGTCAGATGCTATCGACACTAGGACTCCATGTAGCTGGACAATCTCGGCCACGTACAATTCTGCTAGTTGCAATAAGGGAAGACTCAACTCATAAGCAAGAAGTGGACTGACTTGATGAATCGGTCGACAATTACCCATACAGTATCATTCTTTCTTCTAGTCTTGGACAATCTAATCAAAAAATCCATTGATACGTGCTTCCACTTCCAAACTGGAATGTCTAAAGGTTGTAGAGTCCCTCTAGGTTTCTGATGCACTATCTTTACCATCTGGCAAGTTGCGCACTTCACCACGTGCTCAGCAATTTCTCTTTTCATCCTAAGCCATCAAAAATTTCTCTTTAAATCTTTATACATCTTGGTGCTTCTTGGGTGGATTGTGAATCTGGACCGATGGGCATCGTCGAGCAAGCTCTTCTTTATTTCTTCTACTTGAGGCACGTACAATTGTAGGTCGTACCTCAACCCACCGTCCACTCCAACTGAGAAATGAGGTGCCTCTCTCACCTCAAGTTTCTGCCAAGTGTCCCTTACAAAGGGATCTAGCTGCTGAGCCACTACATCGACTTCTATCGTTCTCAGACGAACTGATAGGTTCGCTAATAGTGTCCTCATAGCTCCCTGAAACTACCTCTGTGGTCTACACTCAACCAACCCCTCCATCAGGTACCATTCCTTGATCATTAGGCTGGCCATAACATGGGTGTGCTTGCTTAGTACATCTGCAACTACGTTTGCTTTACTCGAGTAGTATGACAAGCTAAAATCATAATCTTTGATGTACTCCACCCATCTTCTCTATCTCAGGTTCAAATCTTGTTGTGTGAAGATATCCTTCAAGCTTCTATGACTGTTCGTCATACAGATAGTGCCTCCAGATTTTCAAGGCGAGCACCACTATTGCCCAAACCAAGTTGTAGGTGGGGTAATTTTATTGATGGTCCTTTAACTATCGGGAGGCATAGGTTATAACCTTCGCATGCTACATTAGGACACATCTCAAACTTGTTCCACAGGCGTCACTATACATTGTGAAATCACTACTTCTAGATGGCAGGGTCAAAACTGGAGCTATGACCAAACGGTTCTTCAGTTCATTGAAGCTCTCCTTACAATGCCAATCCCAAGCAACAAGAGCCTCCTTTTGAGTCAATTTGGTCAACAGGGTTGTAATCTTCAAAAAATCTTGGATGAATCTCCAGTAATAACTCACCAACCCAAGAAAACTTCTAAACTTTGTCATGGTCCTCGATCTAGCCCAATTGCTTACTACTTCAACCTTGGCTGGGTCTACCTTGATGCGTTCTCCTGAGATAATATGTCCAAAGAAGGCTACCACTTCTAGCCAGAACTTGCACTAGGGGAACTTGGCATGTAACTGGTGTTGCCTTAACATCTCCAGTACGGTTCTCAAGTGCATCTGATGGCTCTCTATGTTTGAAGAATATACCAATACATCGTCCACAAAAACAACGACGAACTGATCCAAGTAGGGCCTTGTAGACACTCCGATTTTGAGGTGGCACATAGATAAACACTCTGAAGATGTTGCTTTGAATGCAGTAAGCCCAACCACTTTCGAATCCTATTTGATACTTTAACCAGCCAGAGATCAGTGCATAAACCGACCCCAAGCCTGTAGCAAACCTGTGGCCCAATTAGCAATTCAGGCAGCTAGTGGAGAGCACCAATGTGGAGCACTAGATTGGAGCATCCAGCAGGAGCACCATAGTGGCGCACTAAGCGGGAGCACCAAGATGGAGCACCTTTCTCGCGCACCATCTTGGCGCACCAAGATGGCGCACAGCCACTTTGCAGATTGTTGGCTGTTGGTTTTTCATCTTCTATGCTTGTAACCCTCGCCAACGGATATTCCTTGCGAATCTACGCAAGGCTCTTCGTTTGCGAGGCTGTCTGCATCCCATTGGATTTACCCTTGTGAGACTCTATAAAAAAACCTTCATTGGCAACTATTTAGCTCTCTTGGTTAAGTCACCTATCTACTCCCAGCAACTCACTCTCGTTTCCAGAGGATACCCTTACATTCTAGAGCATTCTCAGCTCATCCAAAGCAACAAGGAAGTGTTATCTTAAGCCTTCAAGGAAGAAACATCTTGGGCAAGGTAAGATCTGTACTTCTCTTTTTACTTATCCTTTTATTAAAGCTCTAAATATTGCACTAAATAAAGCATGCGAAGATCTAGATATATGATCTGTTAGTAATCTGTTTTCGTGTTGTTTTTATGATAAGATGATTGCTCCTACACGTATATTCACAATGCTTCTGTGCCATGTTAAATTCTGCATCATGTAATCTCTGTTTTTACATACTGATTCTTGATTGATGCAAATGCTTGCTATGAAATGAGCTACAAATACACTCTTTACATATTTATCCTCTTTATATGTTTGTTAGGTTCATTAATTCATTGCATACTCCTTAGAGCCTACTAAGTAGTAGCTTCAGCCCATTAACCCATGAACTTGTATGATTAAAAAATAAATGATAAAAAGACTTTCTATGCTTGCTTTTCATCATGTTTGAGTGCACTACCATTTGAATAATCGAGCTGGTTAAAATTTATCACATTTCATCTCTAGCAGCTGGACCAAAATTTGAAATCTGACTGTTGTCTGATTTTGATTTTCTGGAGTTGACCACACTGGAGCACCAATATGGCACACCAGGGTGGCGCACCTCACCAGAGCACCATTTTGGCGCACCACCTGGTGCACCAGTCTGGTCAGAGAACAAATCATCAACTTTGCATCATGATCAGCATGCTTTTCCGGGTGTTATGGACTTTGATGTTTTTTGGTGTTTATTCTCTGATACATCATGACTGTGTATGCATGATTTCAGCCTAGATAGCACTGTTTATAGGACTTTTGCATCTTGCATGTTCAGCCTGCTATCATAATCTGGTGAGCTAATTGCCCGATGAACTCCTGTTTAGGAGATTCTATGCAACAGTTCATGATCCAGATCTAGATGGTATAGCTGAAACCTAATGTTTTATTTAGTATGAGGGTGTTGTGGTCATGTGTGAGGCATATATCCCTTGAGCACAAGACCTACATTGTGTTTTCATACTAGGTTTTTTTGATAGATACTCATGTTGCATTTTCTGATGAGTTTGCAAATTTACAGGATTTTATAATGCATGGCATTAGGCTGGCTTATTGTCTGATCTATGATTTTCTCTGGCACACTTTTCTGACTCACATCAGTAGAGCACATAGGTGGCGCACCAGACTGTCGCACATATTTGGCACACCAAACCGGCGCACCTGCCTGTCTTCTATTGCACGCAGTAGCTTTTGGCATGGTGTTTAGTACGTTTCTTGTTTTGATTTGCCTTTTGTTTTCTCTAGGTGTTTTCCTGGATATACCAGGATGACTCCACTCTATTTTCAGCCATTTTTATGCATAATAGCTCATATTTTGCATATAGTAAAGCGAGGATGAAAGTCATTCAATATTTTTAGATCTTTGATCATATCTGTGCAACATCCTTGCACCGGTGCTTGACCCACTGCACGGGTGACCTTTCTGAGCATTAGGGCACACTCTACTACCCATGCACCCATGTTTAGCATAGGGCACCACTCATATGTAGCATTGCATGGTATATCGCCCTTGGGCGTACAGAAAAGGCTGAAAAGCCAACATTTCATATAAGTAAATGAGAAACCCATTAAAAGACCGATTTTTCGGACGCACGAGGGTGCCTAATACCTTCCTCGTGCGTAACAAGGATCCTTACCCAATTTTCTAGTTCATGATTGACCTTTTTCATTAGTTTTATTGCATGATTTTAATGTTTTAGAACGGTTTTCCTTGTCTCCCATTTTAAATAGACTAGGTGGCGACTCCTGCATTTTTACTATTATTTTTATTATTTTGCCGTGACTTTGCCAATCCTCGTGCATTTGGCCTTTCGCGCCAAGCCCGAAGCTATCGCCGGCATGGTTATAAGAACTAGCGACTCCGCTGGGGATAACCAGATCCCGACTTTTGTTTTGGGTTTTTCGTTTACTTTGGCTTTCCTCCTTGTTTGCTTGTTTCCTATGCATTGCTTTGGTTGTTTCTCTCTAATATTGAGTGGTATCTCCTTTATTTTTTGTGCATACCGTTTATCTAATGGGTGTTTTTGTTTTACACATTTTCTATGCCACCACTTTCTGCACATAATATGCACATGTCTTTTGTATGTTGATTGATGTTTCCTTTGCATGTTTTCTTCCCTTCTTGTATATGCCATGTCTAGGAGATTAGAGACATGTTTGCTCTTCCCCTTTTGGTTAATAAAGCATAAAAACCAAAATCAATAAATAGGACACAAACTAGTGACAGATTACAAACTTTTCCCCATGGTTTAATAAATTTTCAAGTAAAAGACTTAAAGCATACTTTGCATCCATCATATAGGGCATGCATCTTCTCATCTCTTGAGTCCACCTATATAGTTGGCGAAGGATATTTCTCGGTATTCTCATTCTATGGCCTTGGCGTGGGATGAAATACCAGTATGTCCCCCCTTGTCTGGGGTCGTGTCGGTGTTAGTAGAGGGTACAACCTACTGCTTTGGCAGAGGACGAGGCCCCGAACGCACCACCCGTTCACTGCCTAGGCTTTGGCTGAGATTTAGAATGGGGACCTTCAGCTTTCTAACCTTGAATCGGAGACCCATTTACCCTTGTGTGAACCTGGAGTAGATGGCTTGGTAGGACACCCCTAGATTGTGAGAGAGTGCATACTAGAAGCATTCATGCATTTGCATCTCGTACCACCATAAGCACTGCATCTTTGCTAACTTGTTTGTTTTTGTGCATAGAATACTTGTCAGTGTGCGAGTTCCTTAGCTAGAGCTTGTCCTAGGATCCGTTCTCTTGTTCCCAGCAGCAGTCCAATCCGTACCTGCTCGCGATCCGCAATGGCCTTGCATACCAGCGAGCCCCTTTCCTCTGCTGTTCAGGAGGAGGTCCCCGTTTTGGTGTACCCTTCCTATGTTTCTGTCCCTGTTGTCACCACTGCCTCCACTTTTGCCCTAGCTTCTGGAGGACCTCCGCCACCCCAGTTCCGTATCCTTGTGCCTACCCCGCCTTCGGGGCCACCAGCTTGGTGTTCTGCTGCTTTTGGGGCCTCAGCAATTGAGTCTGTTCCTGTGACCCTTCCCCAGGGTTCTTTTGCTGTTCCTCCTTAGGGCTATGTGTTTACCAGCCCTCCTCTGACTGCGACTGTCTCTGTAGTATCCTCCCCCCAGTTTGGACAACTGGGATCTCAATTTCCTGTTTCTTCTCCTGTTTTGCCTCTGCCCGTCGGAGCCACCTATGATGATCCCATTTCCGCACAACTGCAACAAATGTCGGCTCTCGCCCAGCAGTTGCATGGATTGGTACTGACACTCCAGCCCTTTTCAGGTTTGTCCTTTCCGACTCCCAAGTTCCCTTTGCAATCGGCTCTAGGACCACAGATTGTACCCACTACACCACCCCCACAGCCGTCGCCATCCCTCGTCTCTCCGGCGATAAGGGTGTTGACATTGCCTTTTGCAACACCGCCACAGCACCCACCACAGCATGCATCTCTACTATCTGGTGGTTAGCCATCTCGGCTAACGGGAGCACACGCCGTGAGCATTGTACCTAAGGCCGTTCAAGTCCAACAGCTCTTGCTCCCACATTTTGCACCTATAGTAGCACCACCCCCTGCCTTACCCTTGTACCAAACACAAGCCTCATCTTTTATCCCACAGCACTCAACACCCACGCACGGGTACACTAGCCATCCTGTCGTAGCACTAGACGGCAGAATGGTGGATTCGGAGGAGCCCTTACGGGCGACCCATACAGTGTATGCGGCTCCCGCCTCGGTTGCACAACCCACTACTGCAGTGGCACCAGACGCTCTCCTTGTGAGGGTGAATGATTTGGAGTGCACACTCCGACAAGTGCAAGGCGGGGATCGTCGGTCCTACCAATTCCGGGAAGTCTGTTATTTTCTAGAGGCGACTCTCCCACCGAACTTTCAAATCCCGGAGTTCAAAAAATACAATGGTAGGGGATGCCCGATTTCCCATCTCAAATCCTATTACGGAAACCTCGCACAACTCCAAGCTGACGAGAGATTGCTCATCCGCCTATTCCAGAAGAGTCTCACGGGGCCCACGTTGAAGTGGTTCACTTCCCTCAACATGGCCACCATTAAGACTTGGGACGAACTTACCCAAGCGTTCCTCGAACAATATTCCTTTAATCTCGACTTAGTCCCAAAGTGGGAGGACTTAGTTGCTATCAATTAGAGGCCCCAATAAACATTTGGGGAGTATGTTAGACGTTGGCGGTCCTTGGCTTCACAGGTTAAAGAGAGACCCTCCGACGAGGAGTCTATTGAGGTCGTGATCCGAGGAGCACAGCCAGCAGTCGGGGCTCTACTCAGCATACAACCAAGTTACCACTTTTTCTGCATTGCTTCGGGTGGGTGCCCGTGTTGAGAGTTCACTGTGCGGCGGCAGTTTTCCAACGCTCTCTGCATTCACCAAGCAAGCCACTTCCTCACATAGTGGCGCCAGCAACAGTAATAACAACAGTAACCATAATGCCTATCCACCCAAAAGGCGGGATCCCTCCACAGATACAGTTTCTTACATTAGATCCCCTACTGCATCGGCGAATGTCCATCCGCCCCCTCAGCACCAATTAGTTTATGCACCCACGCCCACACATGAAGCACCTCATGCACCACACATCACTCCCACTGCCACTCCAGTTTATCCTACCCCACCTGTGGGGATGCGCCTACCATTGGCACATCAGCAGCCGAGGCGACAACGCCGTGACAGGCGCCACTATACTCCATTAGTGGAGCCCTTGGGCATAGTGTTTCCTAAAGTCGCATCGCTCTTGAGGCTGCCTGAGATTCGCCTGCCACCAATTTCGCTTCCTGCCTGGTATAACATGAATGCGTTCTGCAATTTTCATCGAGTCGCAGGTCACTCGATGGACAATTGTCTCACACTAAGGAACGCAATCCAGGACTTGATTGACCAGATGGTCATTGTGATTAGCACACAGGCAGCAGGCCCCACGCCCACATCAGCAGCCGCACAACCACCACCAGCACAACCCAACATAGTTAGCCAGCCCTGGGAGCAGCAGACCCCTCGGGAGTCAATTCCATTTTTCTTGTTGGTTCTATCTGATCTTTTATTCGTCCTATTGTTTTTATGTCAGTTGTATCTATCCATCCTTGGTGTTTCCGAGGAGTCAATTAGTTTGATTCGTCCTACCATTGATGCAATTTCTGCTCTAGCTCCTAACCTCGTCTGCTTCGAGCCTTAAACCTATAATGTTCTGTACCGTGTCAACCGGTTTGGGCTGGTTAATTTCATTCCCGCTCTCGAGCGTGTCAGCCATTTGGCCATTCATAGTGATCCCCGTTTGATGGTCGTAAACTTGTGTCGCAAGTGGGAATACGAGAAAGGAACCCCTTGGGCGATGTGGCTAAGGAATCGCCGAACCGGTTAAGATGGAAGAATGGAGAGAGCACGAAAGATTGGGACATGAGTATCAAGACCAGCAGAAGAGACCCCTATGCTCCAGTAAGTCCCCAAAGATGATCATTTCCCGTGATTTAACTAACTTCACTAGTGCAGGCGCCTTGAATCCAAGCCAAAATTTGTTCATAGCCTCAAGCTGTTTAACTTTTCCAGAGAATGGTCATTCAGAGTCAGAGCAGATTTGTGAACAGTTTCACAGTTGTACAGTGTTGTCAGAGTCAGAACAGTTGGCAGTGCGTCAAGCAGCAGCAGCACAAGACCCTGTTCAGAAGGCAAACTCAAGAGCCTGATAGATGACACAGTTTCAGAAATTTTGCCCCGAGAACAATTAAAGGTGCTCGCAGAAGATTTAACAGAGCACAACAGAGTTAGAGAAGGGGAAAACATTTGTTTCGCCACCGCAACCTAAATCACCAGGACCAAGCTTCAAGAATCGGAGAGAGTTCTTTGCCAGATCGATGATCGTCACCCACCAGCGTCACCTAACTGAAAAGTACTATCGGTGATCGTCGGCCACTCCCGAGCCTTGCAAAACATTCCATTGTGGGCCATGCATCTTTATGTTTACTATTTATTGCATCCAAACATCACATAAATTGTGTCATGTGCATTGTACTTTCTTTTTGTATTGTAATCATAATATGAACATTGGCATAACCATTTCCCGATGAGGAAATTCGGGAAGCCAGCCTGCTTAGGAAGAGTTTTGATCCTCCTTACGCGTTACTACCTGTGTGACCTAGGGAGTGAGGGAGCCAATATTTGTGGGAAAGTGGACGAAATGTACAAATTCACAAGGGGCCTATACCTCCTGAGGGAGACAAAATGCTAGGATGAAAGTGAGAGAGCACGCAATAGAAAAAAAAACATAGACTTCGGAGCACAAAAGAAATAAGAAGATAGAAGTTACAGATAGAAGTCGGCTCCAATGAGAGAGGCATGCAAGATGACTCTATCCTTATCACATAACTTAGAGAGGAGTTGAAGTATACACCTACCAAGCCCATACATTTGCAAAGGGACTTGCCACCCCTTAAGTTAAACTGAAGAAAGCAGCCACCCCACAGCCTAGGTGTTTATTTCCTCCAAGCAGGGATAGGGTTGGTCAGCATACCTTTGAGGGAGTAAAAGAAAATGAATTATCGAGAAAACTAGGTATAGGGCCCTAGGAGTTTGGCATGGAGCCCATTTTACCTCGAAAGTCCATTGGTTGAGTGAGAGCCATCATAAACCCATGGCTCCAGGTAGCACCAAGTGAGTTGAGGACATTCTAGCTCCTTGTAGCAGGCAATGAAGGCTTCCTCGGTGCTGAGGGCATATCTTCCATAAACCATGCATAAAGCTTGCTTCTATCTTATGAGTCTTGCATAAGTTATTTGGCATTCAATATTTTCGATTACACCACTTTTTGCATTTTGCATTGCTTTGCAAGGCGTTTGCCCACGTTCCAACCAGGGGCATGCTAGCTACCTATTGGGTCAGAATATTGGCAAAAAGGGATCTTCAGCTAGAGGTATGTTAACTGCTCTTTGGTTGGGAATAGGTCTTTGACTAGGGGCATGCCAGCTGCCTTTTCTAAGTCAAGAAGATCATGGGGACAGTACTACTTTTGGAGCATGTAGATGAGGCTTTTCAAGCACTTCTGGATAAGCCTGTCAGTTGACGCAACACAGAAGCATAGCTGTCACGGCACATGAAACTAGCTGGTGGCATGCATGGCAATAGCCCGTAGGTCCGTCGGACTTCTTCCAAGGCGAGAGTAAGCTCTGTCTGCTTGAGGCGAAATGCATGGAAAGTGGGTTTCCAAAATTTAGCCACAGCACATAACAAGTGCCATTTCACTTCAACCTTGGAAATATTCAACAACGAGGATGATATGCTTCAAACCTATAGTTGCTCACGATCCTCGGCAGTTAATGCACCAAACCATGTTTGTAGAACATCAGAACAATGCTTGGGTGTCACCATGGCTGGATATCCAGGTATGGCATATGAGCTAGTAGTTATGGTAGTTACCCAGTGAGCCCCATCATATACCAGCAATGCAAGTAGTTTCATTCCCAACGTCAAAAGTGCAAAATGGTCACGAAAATTGCGTTTTGACCTTCCGCAACTTGCACTTCAAGGGCAAAATGCAAAGTGTCAAGAATAGCCAGCACATGGTCTGCAAAAATTTGCTAGATGAGAAACTTGCAGAAAACCCCTGAGTTCCTCCAATTTGCAGAATCATCCACGGACGGCGTGAGAAGTTATATTTGAAGCAGACATTTGCAAATACCTAACAATATTTTAACATGTATAGCTCAGCAACAATTCAGCAGAAATTTGTCATATAAGGAATAATTTGCAATAAAGCCCTCAAGTGTTGGAAGATTGCAAGTAAGCCCTCATTTTTTGCAACCTCGCAAACAAAGCCAGTTGAGATCAAAACTCCAGCAAGGTTCCTTTAGAGGATATTGCACATGCATCTCAGCAAGAGCACCGATTTTCATGCTATCGAGCCAGCAGCAAGCACAGTTTATAGTTCTGCCCTCTGGGCGCAATTGAGCCAGTTTCCTTCCTCGGGGACAATCCAGGGATTATCGCTTTTTGTTTTTTCGGATTCTCCTTCGGAGCGGATGAGATCCTTCTACCCCTCCTTCTTGGATTTTCGCGGACGCGAGATCCTTTTCCTCGGCTCTTGACTGGGCGGTCAAGGCTATTTCTTTTGCTTTGCTTGGATTTTCGCAAGCGCGAGGTCCTTTTGCTTGACCTTTTGACCAAGCGGTCAAGGTCCATTCCCTTTTTTTGAGATTTTCGCGAGCGGGAAATCCAGCTACTCGACCTTCTGATCGGGCGGTCAAGGTCATATCCTTCCCCTTTGATTTTCGCGGGCGCGAAATCCAGTTGTTCAACCTTTTGATCGAGCGGTTCTTATCCTTCTCCTTGGATTTTCACAGGCACGAAATCCAACTGTTCGACCTTTTGACCGGGTGGTCAAGGTCATATCCTTTCGCTTGGATTTTCACGGTCGCGAAATCCAATTGTTCGACCTTCTAATCGAGCAGTCAAGGTCATATCCTGTTCCTTGGATTTTCGCGGGCGCGAAATCCAGTAGTTGACCTTTTGATTGGGCTATCAAGGCCATTTCTTTTGCTTTTCTTGGATTTTCGGGGGCGCGAGATCCTTTTGCTTGACCTTTTGACCGAGTAGTCAATGCCCTTATCCTTCCCTTTGGATTTTCGCAGGCATGAAATCCAACTATTTGACCATTTGAACGGGCGGTCAAGGTCATTCCTTTTCCTTTGATTTTCGTGGGCGCGAAATCCAACTGTTTGACCTTTTGACCGGGCAGTCAAGGTCATTTTCGTTGCTTTTCCTTGTCTTCTGACCGAGCGGTCAGAGTCGACCTTTGACTGGGTTGTCAAGGTCATTTCTTCTCCTTTTTCCTGCCAAGCGTGAGATCCTTTTCCTTTGCTATTGATCGGGTGGTCAAAGTCGACCTTTTGACCAGGCGATCAAGGCCATTTCTATTGATTTGCTTGGATTTTCGCAAGTGCGAGATCCTTTTGCTTGACCTTTTGACCCGACAGTCAAGGTCCTTTTCCTTTTCCTTAGATTTTCGCAAGCACGAAATCCAGCTGTTCGACCTTTTGACCAGGTGGTCAAGGTCATATCCTGTTCCTTGGATTTTCGTCGGTGCGAAATCCAGTTGTTGACCTTTTGACCGAGCGGTCAAGGTCTTATCCTTTTCCTTGCATTTTCGCGGGCGCGAAATCCAGCCGTTGACCTTTTGACCTGGCGGTCAAGGTCGTATCCTTTTCCTTGGTTTTTCGCAGGCGCGAAATCTAACTGTTGATCTTTTGACCGGGTAGTCATGGTCATATCCTTTTCCCTGGATTTTCGCGAGCGCGAAATCCAACTGTTGACCATTTGACCGGGCGGTCTAGGTCATATCATTTTCCTTGGATTTTCGCGGGCGCGAAATCTAACTGTTTAACCTTTTGACCAGGCAGTCGAGGTCCTTTTCCTTAGATTTTCGCTGGCACGAAATCCAGTTATTTGACCTTTTGACCGGGTGGTCAAGGTCTTTTTCATCCTTTTCTCTTTTGGGTTTTCGTGGGTGCGAAATCCCTTTGTTTGCCCTCGGTCCGTGCAGACAGGGCCCTCTTTCTTACTTGACAAATAATATGTTTGTCATGCCCCTTTTCTTTGGGCTGGTATCCCCAACTACTCGGCTGACAACCGTCACGTTGGCTGGCGGTCGGGTTGACAAAGCTTTGTTGACTTGTCATATCCCGCCTCCTCCGGTTGATAACATCGTAATCCGGTTGTTGAGTTCGACAACTTATCATGTTCCCGCCGATGGTTCCATCCATGCAGGGATTCTTTTGCTTTTGCCATATCACATTAGCATTAGCCTTAGCATTGCATCGCCTTACGAGCATCCATTCTCATGTTAGCATCAGCTTCGCATTTTACTTTTAAGCATCGGCTCTTGCATTTGCATCTTGCATTGGCATCATGCATTTCCAGCATTTAGCTCAGCAGTCGCACGCATTTTGCATTTTCATTTGGTAACAAGTCGTGACTTTCGGTGCATCTACCGGATAAGTGACCTAGTGCCTACAGCAAACATCACTCCTCCGCAGCCTCAAAATGTGGGTATCTTGTCAACCCTAAGCATCGGTCTCAATTCCCTCCGTCCCTCGACCTCGCTCAGGGAGGGGCATCTGTAGACACCCCGATTTTGAGGTGGCTCATAGATAAACACTCTGAAGATGTTGCTTTGGATGCAGTAAGCCCAACCACTTTTGAATCCTATTTGACACTTTAACCAGCCAAAGATCAGTGCATAAACCGACCACAAGCCTGTAGCAAACCCATGGCCCAATTAGCAATTCAGGCAGCTAGTGGAGAGCACCAATGTGGAGAATTAGATTGGAGCATCCAGCAGGAGCACCATAGTGGCGCACATGGAGCACCTTTTTGGCGCACCAAGCTGGCGCACAACCACTTTTCAAGGTGCTGGCTACTGGCTTTCCATCTTCTATGCTTGTAACCCTCGCCAGTGGATATTCCTTGCGAATCTGCGTAAGGCTCTTCGTTTGCAAGGCTGTCTGCATCCCATTGGATTTACCCTTGTGAAACTCTAAATAAAGACCTTCATTGGCAACCATTTAGCTCTCTTGGTTAAGTCACCTATCTACTCCCAACAACTCACTCTCATTTCCAGAGGATACCCTTACATTCCAGAGCATTCTCAGCTCATCCAAAGAAACATCTTGGGCAAGTTAAGATCCTTACTCCTCTTTTTACTTATCCTTTTATTAAAGCTCTAAATATTGCACTAAATAAAGCATGCGAAGATCTAGATATATGATCTATTATTAATTTGTTTTCATGTTGTTTTTATGATAAGATGATTGCTCTTACACGTATATTCACAATGCTTCTGTGCCATGTTAAATTCTGCATCATGTAATCTTTGTTTTTACATACTGAATCGTGATTCATGCAAATGCTTGCTATGAAATGAGCTGTAAATACACTCTTTACATATTTATCATCTTTATATGATTGTTAGGTTCATTAATTCATTGCATA
>JAMKQA010040074.1:0-18189 GCA_024699735.1 Posidonia australis | reverse complement strand
TTTGTATTTTGATCTTGAAAATTAATTAATTTTTATTTAAACAGTGTATTTGAGAGATTAAGTTTATTATTTATGTTTCTTTTTTAAATATTATATATGTTGCTCAACTCTTCTCTCATTAATGCTTGACTATAGTTATTCTTATTTAATAGAAAAATCATCGACATTTGTTCATACGTTTAAGCAAAAAGAACTATCTTAATATTGTTTAAGGAAGAAATAAAATTTTGAAATTTAAAAAACTTATAGACCAAAAACATATAGAAGGTAAGAGACACGAGAAAATGAAGGGAATTGTCTTCCCTAATAATTAACGATAAAATTTAATAAAATTTTAATATCAATACTTAAATTGGTTAAATTTATTACTAATGTAGTGGAAATTATATTGTGATAGAGTGGAATATTTCGTGACAATCGATAAATTCAAATTTCTAGGTAAAAACTAATATTAACATGTATAAAATGCACACTCTTCCATTCATAAGAGTAGAAATATACTATATGGTGTTTTTCTTTGAAGTAAAAAAATATTGGTCCATGTAGATGGTAATTAAAATCATCCAACCCTTTATGTCCTTTGTCATACAAAAGGATATTAAAATAATGATATCACAATGTCGTTAAGTTAGGTGAGTTTAAGTGGAATATGATTCTATGGTGTAAAAGTAAATTTATTCATTTATTGTTAATTAGATGACATGTTATCATTTATTTGATTACTAATTATATGAACTTGTAGTGAACATTTTCTACTTAGATGAAAATAAAGATTCATAATAAATGAATTGGAATTAATAACATTAATGATGAAATCTCAAGTGATATAGCTCTCTTTTCAACAAAAAGTGACAATTAATAATGTATACATATATATATATATGTATATATATATATATAGCAATGATCAGGTAGGACCTTACTTTACTTAAGAAAAGTAAGATCCTTAATCTCAATCATCAATCTTCATCTCAGTAACTATCATTTTATTGACAATAATTTTAAAAAATTCTATTAAATAAGGAAGTAATTATTATAACCAGTTTTTCCATTAGATCTACCTTAAGATTCAAATTCAATAGTTGAGAAATTCAAAACCCTACTTATCCTAAGTAGGAACGGACCCTATTAGAAAATTAGTCTATATATATATATATATATATATATGTAAGATTGCATAAAAGAATCCAAAGAAAGAAAGAAAGTAACAGTGCATGTACCCAACGGGGAGAGGTATGGCAGTAGGAGCAGAGAATTCCCCAGGTCCAACAATTTCAAGAGTGTGCCCAAATAGAATGTTGCATTCCGATAAAAACGATGCCGTGCAGAAGGGTCGGACAAAATCATGATGGTCAATGTGAGGAGGGATGCAATCTCCTTTATCATAGATGTTAACAATGCAGCTGTTTGAAACGCATGAAGGAGGAAGTACATGCCATCTAACCATCTTCTTGATCATCATTTTAAACAGAGGAGGTAGTGGATCAACTTCCTCATCGTGGATTATGCCCGGAGGGTTCCCGTTTTTATCCTGCATATCATTAGAATTCGTTGATAATCAACTTTCACAAATGCTATATGATTCAATTGTGGATGTAGGATTTTGAATCGGAACTTACTGTTGCATAGTTGTAGCAACAACCAAATTGGATCGTAACGCGTCCTTTACCACACATCCACCTCTTCGGTTCAGAATAAGTCCTCTCTGTGGCAAACCAATTATCAAAAAGATCAGCTACCAATTCAGATATAAAGCAACAAGTTCACACAGCACAGGAAAAAAAGAAAGACCAAGCAAAAGTATGAAATGCTTTATACCTCTCAATCTACCCTCCCTACCCAACTTCTGAAACTCATACACACAATTCACAATCCTTTCCTGCTCCTTAGCATTGAAAACCCCAGCATGAAGCTCTAGCCCCTGGAGAACATTCATGTTTCTCCCCCTGACCTTCTCCATCAACACGAAATCCTTCTTCCTCTTAACCTGAGAGAACCTAATCCACTCCCTCTGCTCACTCGACAACTCATGTCCACCGCCACCACTCTGCCCCCTTCGTCCAAACCATCACAATCGGCAGACGAAACCTCGCCTTCCCCCGCACCCCAACCATTCGAACTCGCGCTGCTGCTCGCAGGGAAAGAAGCAGCAGCACTAGAACTCAATCCCTTCATTAGAACCGAAGCAGAAGATCGAACTGAAGAAGATCTAGTCGACAATACATGGCTAGTGGGAGTACCGGGCAAGTTCCTAACTGGGGTGGGGGGATGGACGCAAGATGATGATGATGACGACGACATCTGTGATTCGTCTTCAACTCTAGGGATTCGAATTCCATCCAATGCTCCTGAACCTACCGATTCACAACAAAGAAAAGAAAACACCAATTCATGCGTCATCGAGAAAAATTCAAAATATCGAACGAAAAGTAAACACGAGGATTTTTGTAAGCACCCAACTCGAAGAGGCGGCCAAGGATTGTATGCGAGAGAAGAGGAGGCTGGAGCAGTCGCTGCAGAAGCCTTGGGACAAGAAGGAGTGCAGGTCGGAGACCACGTTGTCATCCTCCTTCGTGGTGGAATCCGACATCGTCGAATGCTTTGGTCTGGATCAAACTATGGTTTTGAAAGGGGAAGGTTCTGTGGGGGGGTGTTGTGCGCGCGGGGAGGTGGGGTGTGTGCGCGGGGGTTGCAGAACCGGAGGGCTGGGACTTGGGAGAAGCGCAGACTGTGGGTGGTACGGGGTTTTTTTTGCGGGAGACAAGGTTTATAATTTATCTCTATCTATATCTATATATATATATTGAATTCCTGTCTTAATATATATAAGTAGATCTTTAATCTTAATTATCTACCGTTATCTTAATAATAACCATTTAAATGATAATAATTTAAAAGAATTGTCTTAAACAAGGAAGTAGTTATGGTAACTACTTTTTTTCATTAGATCGAACATAAAATATAAATCCAACGATTAAAAGATTTAGAATCCTACCTATCTTAAGTAAGGACAAATTTTATTAGAAAATTAACCTACATTATATATACACGCACTATATTAATAATTGTCACTCTAAAGAAGAGATATACCACTTAAGTAATAATCATTAAAGATTTATAATAATGTACTTATTGATATAATTGAATGTATGTGTAGAATTTATATGGAAGAAAATTTAGTATAGGTATCTTTTCCATGGTTGTAAGCACCTTTTTTTTAATAAATACATAGGAGAAAAAAAATAATGCTATAGATATATTTATTAGATATTTGTAAATGCATAGTAAAATTTTCATTTAAATCAAATAACTATTAACCCTTGATTTAAAAGGTTTTAAAATTCAACATGTTTTGTTAAATTCTAATTATTAAATTTTAGATCAAAAATTAATAGTGAATATAACTTAGATTAAGATGAAACTTCAAGACATAGTAGATGATCTTATAGATTAAATAATCATATAATTAGATTTTATTTTAAAAACCAAAAAATAAAAAAGGATGCCTTTAGGAAAAATTCCCTATAGGCACTTACAATGACTATTTTCTGATTTTATATTCAATGTCACAAACATCCTTTAATATATATTTTTTGTTTTAGATAATCAACTACAAAAAAAAATTTACATATGTTTTTTAAGTACTACAATAAATAAAAACTCTTACAAAATGATAATGTTTAATTATTTATATTTTATTTACCATAAAGAAATAAATTTCATATCTTTTTTTTATTATGATCTTAGATATAAGGTAAAATCATCTTATGTTTCATATATATCTTATTTGGATTAATTTGTATATTTCAATTACTAAAGATCTTGATGAACTAATTAATGAATATAATTATTATGTAGCTAAATCCTATATATTCAACTATATTCAACATTAATTGTGACTATATTATTAATTGTCACTTTAAGAAAAAAAGAGGGGCATGCCACCTAAGCAATAACAAATAAAGATTTGTAATAATATGTTTATTAACTTAGTTGAATGTATGCGCATAATTTACATTCAATGTCACAAACATCTTTATATATATCTTTTTTTGATTTGAACAATCAACTATAAAAATAAGCAAGTAAAATTAATTTTGGAAAGTTCAGTTATTTCAGTTATTCTTAACAAATCTATGAGTCTCTTAGCTTTTCATTTTTTTTAAGTTTGTTTATTGAAAAAATTAAAATACATGCATGCACTACCTATTAATTACATTAAGAGTAATATTATCTATTAATGTCATCTTTGTTGTAGTCATTCTTCTTAACATCATTTCATAAGTAGTCTTGTTAGACTTTGGAATTTTCATAACTTATATCAATTAATGTTCTAACAACAGAACCTTAATTGTTAATGCTATTTGTTTATGACGTTAAATTTATATTAAATGTTAAGAATATCTTTATATATATCTTTTTTGTTTTGAATAATCAACTATAAAAATTTCATATCAAATTTTTTACATATACTTTTTAAGTATTGAATAAATAAAAACTCTTGTAAAAAAAAATTTTGATTATTTCTATTTTATTTATCATAAAGAAATAAATTTCATATAGCTTTTTAAATTAAGATCCGATATATAAGACAAAGTCATCCTATACATAAAATTAAAATACATGTATGCATTATCTATTAATTACATTTAAGAGCAATATTACTTATTTATGTCCTTTTTGTCCTATTTATTTCCCTTCTTAACATCAATTCATACATAGTCTTGTTAAAACTCTTAAGTTTCTATAGCTTATATTTGTTAATACTATAATAAAAAAACCCCTCAATTATCAATAGATGAGAATAATGTTAGCATTAAGTAAAAATGTTACTTACTAATAATGTTAATCTTCTTATATTTCTAAACAACTTATAACTCAAAAACTCATATTAGTTTATATGAATTAATTTTTAAATATTCCTTATAATATTATACATCTATATCATAAAATGTACTTGATTATTATTCCACATGTTTGGTTTTCCTTTTATTTATACTCATTTAGAAAATAATAGCTTTGTATTTATTGATTTTAAGTGAATGTTATATAACTTGAGTATGTATTGAAAGTATGGTATATGACATAACTTGGAAAACTC
Organism: Posidonia australis; assembly: GCA_024699735.1. Lineage (NCBI taxonomy): Eukaryota > Viridiplantae > Streptophyta > Magnoliopsida > Alismatales > Posidoniaceae > Posidonia > Posidonia australis. The sequence goes on along the minus strand of JAMKQA010040074.1, from coordinate 13,088 downwards.
TTTTCAGTTACATCAAATCAAAAGATGATATTTTATTAGTCCTATTTGTCGCTTGAGTTTTGAAGGTCTATTAAAATTCATTGCAATTAATTGTATTTATACACCACCTGTAAATAAAACTTTTAATTGTAAAATAATATTTGAAAATAACAAACTTTTGACATTCCGAAAGAAAATGCATCTTTCTTTAATAACTATCACTTTTCTTTTTTAAATTCATAATTTAAATGTTTTTACTATTAATTGCAATGCACATTCCTGATCTACCAGTATTATTATATTAATTCTCACTTTGTAAAAAAGAAATATGCCACCTAAGCATGTCACTTAATTATTCTTCATTATCCTACTAATCAAAATACTTATTTTTTTTTCACATTTCTTATATATAAGATAACTTTAACCTCTTCACATTGCTCTCATATCAATCCTACTATTTTTTCACATTTATTTTTTTATTATATAATTATAAATTCCTATTTGATAGTTGATAATAAATATAAGTAGATAACTTGTGTACTTACGAACATCAAATATTAATCCAATAGTGTTAATCAAGCACCTAATTGAGATACATTAAATTTTATAATGTTTGAGATTATTATTTATTGATTTATCTAATGTACTACATTTTTATTTATCACTTATGAATGTGAAATGATGAAAAATAGTTATAGCATATATCCTTCACGTGTTAATTGTTATTATGTCTATTATACATGATTATATTATTTATTAACATTAATGTGATGTAACACATTCTTATTTCTACATTCAACTTCTTGTCACTCCAAAAAAAATCTATTATTGAAAATTATTAGTATTGAGATAATTTCTTAGAATAAAACAACCTTGAGAAAAAAATTGAGATCTTGAAAATTATAGCAGCATAGTATCTTCATGGTGGAGAAATTTACAAACTAAGCTCTCACATAACCACATGAGAACTATGGTCATGGGCATTTTAAAGTTTTTTTTTGTTATTAATTTTAAAGTTGATCACTTCCTTTTGTCATTATACATTTAATTTTAGTTGATTTTATTTCCATCCTAAAATCTTAGAAAAAAATAGACAACCTATACATGTTATGTTTTTCTTTCTCATATTTTTATTTTGACCACAATTAAATAGTTTCTTGTCCAAAAAAACTTAAAAGTTTATTAATAGGGGATATTCCACTTATAATCACATATGTAGTTTGATATCTTAGTAATAAATTTTAAAAATTATTCAATTAATTATCATTGTAAAAATGTATTAATTTAACTAGACCTCCACTTTTTCTAAGAGTTGTATTATCAATGAACTTGATTTTAGAAGTACTTAAATTTAATAACTACATAATATGTAATGCGTGATTTTACATATGATCAATTATTATATTTAACATCACCCAAGAAAGAATATAGTTTTTATCAAAATAATTTTCTTAACTAAATTCCTAAACATGCAATGCACGTGTTAATTCACTAACATATAAACATGTGGGTTATTTTACATAATAATTATTTATTTTATTTTTTGATAAGAAATAACTACACTCTATTTGTTTTGTGTTCGTATATGATTTTTGGATTATGCATTTTAAAATTCATAAAATGCAAGTAACTAATATGCCAATTATAATAGATAGTGATTAGGATATTTCTCATTTGAATCTTAAAGCAAGACGGAAAACTAGAAATTTTATGTTTTGTTTTTAGAAATATATGTTCTTTTTTACAATATTAGTTTTCCCTCTTAATAAAAAAATTTTAGGCTAATATTTGTTATTCTAAAATAACTTTACTTTCTACAATGGTGTTGATTGTGGTGTCAAAGGTTATAATAAGTGGATAGTGTTCTAAGGACCTAAGTTGAAGAATATATGAGTAAAAGGACATAACCTAAGGGATGCATTGAGAATTCTACAAAAATTATAAAAAACTAATGTCATGTGAGTCACATCATTATTTGTTTTGAATATCGATGAGCAAAAGGTTAAATGTATAATAACATAAGTTGAGGAACTATATTTATTACATTGTAATACACATAATAGTCTTATTAGAATAAAAATATAAAAAATCAATATAATGTGAGTTATGTGATCACTTATTCTAAACACTAATGAGCAAAAGGTCAAAACCTAAAATAACTTGAGTAAAAAAAATCAATTCCATATAAGTCGTGTGTTATTCTGAATGTGGTTGAGCAAAAAGATCAATATGTAAAATAACATACGTTGAAGGGTTAGTGGCATGTTTGATTTTTTTTTTTTTTTTGGATAGACCATACTCAATTTCCCCAAGGACTAGTGGTCGAGGTAGGTTAAGATTTTTGCTTCTAAGCCCGACTCGAGCCCGGTCCAAGATCGAATCGGTCCAACCAAAATTGACTGAGGGCCTTGGTGGGCTGCATATTAAACAGGTTGGGTTGGCGGGTCGACTCGTTTTACACCTCTATAGTGGTGCATTCTTGACTAATAATCACAGTTATGCTAATGCCATGTAGTTCTACTTTTACATAGTTATAGTATGCATTGTATAATCACACAGTTGCACAATTATGATCATCAAATGAAAAAAATACTAGTGGACAAAACAGAAAGTTACCAAATTTCATATTTAAGTCCAAGGTTCATTAGAATATTCTTGTGTTCTTATACTTATCCATAACTATGATTATCAGCATGATTTTTCAATGTACTTAACGCAAGATTTTAATTATCAACCTTGCATGCTTTCGTCAGGTTCTGCTCGTAATCTTGTCCGCCATATTTTTCCTTTCTACCTTCATATGTGGTTTGTATAATTTTAAATCAGTAGAGTGTAACATATAGCTTTTACCAAATTGCATCCTCGTTGTTTTGTTTTTCCTTCATTTTCCCGTCTTATTTCAATTTTAACATATAGCTTTTTACACGTATTTCAACTGTAACGTTAAACCATGATGATAGTTTCTTAAAAAATTTAGTTTGATGCTTACCAAGCACGGGTCTATATATCTAGAATGATCATGTCAAACAAAACCTCATCAAACAACCAATGCATGTTTTATCGTCGTTACAGATTTTATCGTCATCACTATGTGTTGATTATAATTGAAGTTACAGTTCCAACGTCAAAATTGTGATTGCGAAAAAAGGCTGCATTGATCCTTACGTTTTGTGCAATATCCAGGAACTTAATTGTAGGGACTAGGGATTGATATATGCATGGGAGAAGAATATAAAAGAGGAGAAAACTTCTTCCCACACATGATCAAAACATGTCAAACCATTAAAATAAAACATAATTTAAAACGTACACAATTTTAGATTTTGAGGTTTTAATCTTTCAAACCTTGTGCATACCAAATTTCTCGAAGAGAATGAGACCTTCTCTTTTCTCAGGATAGGTATCGAGAAAAGTGTGTCAATTACGTATGATTTGGGAACCACAAATACTTATATATGTCATTTATTTGTTATTTCCAATTTTGTCATTCATAAGAAGAGGAAATAAGATCTTTTGATTTTTATACATAATTAAACTAATATAATATGAGATGTTATTAAACCCAACAACTTAAATACTTTTAGATAGTCTATAATGCATAATTAATAATATAGAATAATTTCTTTAATAGTATCCTTAACTATACCTATTTTTTACTTTAATACTCTCAACTGTTAATTGTCGTTAGTTATTGTAATGCTTCTGACAAAAAACGTTGTTTTACTAAACATTTGGACAAAATGACCCTCAACTATATAAGAATCCCTCTCCTTCTTCTCTGTTAGACTGTCACTGCTAGAAACCCAGTATTAACCGCAGAGAACCTACTGGAGACACGTCCCTCATGAATTTCCCTTCTTGTCAGAGTTTCTCCTTGTCGAACTATAGAACAACTATATCGTTGACAAGCATTAGTGTCTAGAATGTCAGGAAGCCATTGATGAGAAGCTCATGGACAGAAGATCGCAGCAACAACATCGTGGTGGCTATGAGGCGGAAGACAGCGAAGGCCTCGATGGACAAGTTGTTGAGGGAGAGGTTGGAGATGAAGACATTGTAGTAGTCAGGGAGGGCAACAGTGGTGAGAGAAAAGGAGAAGAGGTGGGAGGCGAGGTAGGGGTGGTAGAGAACATGATGGAGGAGCGCATCATGAGGTGGAAAATGAAAAAGGTCTCGATGGACAGGTTGTTGAGGGAGAGGCCACAGACGAGGACATTGTAGCAAGCAGGGAGGGCAGCAGCAGCGAGAGAGAGGGAGAAGAGGTAGGCGACGAGGTAGTGAAGGCAAAGACAGGAGTTGGTCGAGAGAAGGGAGGTGAGGTCATCAAGGTGATAGAGGGAGCTGGACTTGATGGCGAGGGAGTGGAATTGGAAGGCAAGGACGCTAGATTTGGGGAGATGGTGCCAGATTTGGGTGGCTATCCAGAAAGAGAGTTACCATACTGGAGAAAGAAGATAAAGAAGAGGGGAAAAGGTATAAGTAATGAAAGAAAATAAAGAAAATAAAGACATAACAGTCATTCCATGTTATATTGTAACGACGTTTGTAGACATCCCGATTTTGAGGTGACTCATAGATGAGCTTTCCAGTTGTTGCTTTGGATGTGGCTAACCCTTGAACCAATCCTAAACCCATAGCAAGCCCGCAGCCCAACTAGGAATCCAGATAGGTAGGAAAGAGCACCTAGCTAGCACATCTATCTAGCACACCTACTTAGCACACCTAGCTAGCACACCAACCCGGCGCACCTACCAGGCGCTTAGTCATTTCTCAGGCTGCTGGCTGCTGGCTTTCCACCTCCCATGGCTATTACCTCCACCAACGAATATGCCATGGAATCTTCCAAGCTTTTCGTCTATTAGGCTCCTTGTTGTCCTAGGAGTTACCCATGAGGAATCCCTATATATAGACCCCATAGGCAACCATTTGAGAGGAGTGAATCATCTTGAAAGATAGAGATTATAGCTGCACTAGCCTTCTCTAGAATTCTGCAACCATTCACTTGAGCACTAGAGTTTTTCTCTTACATCCAGAGGTATTCTTAGTCCTTCCAAAGCATCTAGGAGCTTATTATCTTGGGTCTTTCTTTTCTTCATTTAAGGAACATCCATTTCGGACAAGGTAGGCCCTTCATCTTTCCTTTAACCTCTTGTTCTTTTACAATGGAATAGCATGCTATTAGCTCCATATAAGGTCTGATTTCTTTCTGTATCTTCATGGGGATTTTGTGATGAATTTATTTATCCTTTTTGCAAGATACTCTTCATGCAAATCTATGCTTTGATTATAGCATGTTTAGTTTGTTTCTAGTGAGCACTGCATCACTTGCATGAGCAATCTTTTCTTTATTATGTTCTTGATATGATCATGGTTACAACACGTCATGTTGGGTCTTTTCATTCCATGCTTGAATCTTTCGCATGAACCCATTTAGTCATCTTGTTCTAATAAGATAGCAATGATCAGATGCATTCCATCATGCTCTTAACAATCACATGAATCAACCTGCATTAGCATAGATCACCCATCTTCATTCTGGGTCAGGTTCTGGATCAGATTGCAGTCTGATTCAGATTTTCTGGGGAGCACCTATAGGGCACACCAGAGCGGCGCACTTCTCCAGCGCACCACTCTGGTGCCCCATGCAGGAGCACCAGACTGGTTAGAGAGTCAAACATTCATTTTTGCATATCTGTTTGCATGGTTTTCTGTAGAATTTTGAGCCTCATTCTTTTACCGCTTGCTCTTTTATATTCTATGGTTTTGCATGCGTGTTTTCAGTTTTAAGCAAGATTGTTTCCTAGTTGTTTTATCTCTTTGGATAATCAGTCCTTGATCAGAGTCTGGTAGGCTGGTTGCATTTTACTCCAACATGGACAGCCTTGTGCATCAGCCCATGATCTAGTGGCATGGCTGAATCCTGCATCTTTCATTTAGCATGCATAGAGTGTGATCTTGTGTGATGCTACCAGCCCTTGAGCACAAGGTCCACACGTCGTTGCACTTGCATTTCTTTCTCTTTTGAAGCAAGTTTTCCAAGTTTTGCGAGGGGTTTTACATGGCATGATTTTCTGAAAGGCATTCTTATGTGACTTGGCATTGCATAGGTTTCTGTTTTCCCTCATCACATCTCTTTGGCCCACATAGGAGCATCTAGGTGGCGCACCAGACTGAAGCACTAGTTTGGCGCACCAAACAGGCGCATCAGCCTGTTTTCAGTAGCACACAGTAGGTTTTCATATGACTTTTAGCATGCTTTCTCGACTTGATTTGCTTCTGGATTTTTCCTGGTTTTCTTCCCTGATATATCAGGAAGGCACAACTCTATTTTTTTAGCCATTTCCATGCTTGTTAGATTGCATTTGGCATATAGCAAAGTAGGAATGAAAAATCACTCGAAAATATTAGATCTTTGATTTTATTTATGCAATATCTTTGCATCAACACTTGACCCGACATGCGAGTGATACTTCTGAGCATTAGGACACACCCCTGCACATCATGCACCCATATATTAGACACCATACATAAGCATGGCAAGGCATATCGCCCTCGGGCGTATAGCAAAGGCTGAAAAGTCGATATTTCATAAGCAAAAGAGAAACCAATAGAAGACCGATTTATCGGGCGCACGAGGGTGCCTAATACTTTCCTCGTGCGTAATAGGGATCCTTGCCCATTTTTTTGGTTTATGACCTGCTTTTCTATTGCATGCTTTGCATGTTTTTATATGGTTTTCCTAGTCTTCCATTTTAATAGACTAGGTGGCGACTCCTGCATTTGCATTTTTTATTTTTATTATTTTTTGTCGTAACTTTGCCGATCCCTCGTGTATTTTGGCCTATCGCATCGAAATCATCTCGAGGTAGTCGTCGATATGGTTACAACGTTACCATAATTATTTTAAAATGAAAAAAACAAAAGTTGAATGTACCAGAGTGAATGATTTTATAATTGAAGGTATTGAAGTAAAAAAATAGGTATAGTTGAGAATATCATTAAGGAAATTACTTTAATAATATATGTAGACTCACACATTAGATAAATATATCTAACAATCTCCCACTTTAGCCACATATGACTTTATATAATCAAACATTATAACCTTATAAACTCAAAAATAACTATTTATTCCAAATATCATCTCTAGCAATCCAATCCATCAATTATACTAATATAGGATTAAAGCGATCTTCGTTACATGTATCGTAACTAGACCAAGTGTGGATGTTAATATAATTAACGACATAAATCAAGTATGGATGTGTAGCATAAAAATTTCAAGTGATGTGATCTAAATACGCCTATTTCCAACTAGTCCAACTTTATTCTTCAACGAGATTATAATAAATTCAAAGTGAAAATAAAACATAAACTTTATTCTGTAGAAAATATCCATAAGAAATGCCTATAACTTAAGAGTATCTAAATACAAACTCCTATTAAACCAACATATCATCAAATGATATGACATCCATGTGAGTAATGTGCTCATAAAAGACCTTAAGTGGTAAACCTTTAATGAGTAGATCCGCAATCATAGAGTTTATCTTAATATACTCTATAGACATTTAACTACTTTGAATTCTTTCTTTAACAACAAGGAACTTGATGTCTATGTACTTCGACTTTGAAGAACTCCTATTGTTATTGGAATAAAGCACTGTTAATTTATTGTCACATAATAACTTTAATGATTTTTCAATATCATTCAAAATTCGCAGCCCAATGAGTCATATCCCATGATTAGATGCTTCATGACATGCTATAAACTCAACTGCCATAGTAGAAGAAGTTATTAGTGTTTGTTTAGCACTTTTCCAAAAGAGCTCCTCCAACAAATAGATAAATATAGTCCGAAGTGGATCTACTGCTATCTTAACATCCAGCAAAATTAGAATCAGAATACTCAATGATCTCCAACCGATCTCATCTCTTGTATGCGAGCATATAATCTTTTATTCTTTGTAAGTATCACATAACCCATCTGACTGCTCTCTATTGATTCATGACTAAATTACTTAAATATCTGCCTAATATCTCAACAATGTACATAATATTTGGACATGTACACACTTGAACATACATTAAACTCCTTACAATTGAAGCAAAGGGAATTTTTTGCATTTTCTTTAGTTCAAAGTCATTCTTGAGGCATTGATTAAGACTAAACTTATCTCCTTTAGTAATAGGGGTGTCATCTAGTTTATAATCTTTTATGCTGAATATGTTAAGGACTATTTCGATATAGTTCTTTTGTGATAATCTAAGAATACCTTAAGAGTGATCCCGATGTATCTTAAACCCTAATACAAAAGTAGCATCTCTAAGATCTTTCATTTCAAATGTCGTTGATAGAAATATCTTGGTTTCTTGTAACAAGTTTATATTATTACTAGCTAATGGTATATTATCGGCATATAAAACTAGAAAAATGTGCTTACTCTCACTAAACTTATGGTATATACATTCATCAACTAGATTTATCTCAAAACTAAACAAGATGATAACTTGATGAAATTTATGATACTATTAACGAGAAGCTTGCTTGAGGTCATAGATGAATTTCTTTAATTTGCATAATATTTTCTTTGAATCACCAAATACAAACTTTTCTAGCTACACCATATACATTGTCTCATCAATGTTACCATTGAGAAACATAATTTTTACATCCATTTATTGTTACTCAAGGTTAAAATGCGCCACTAATGACGTTACTAACTTACTGTCATAAAAGAGTCTTTCAATGAAACTAGAGAGAAAATCTCTTTAAAGGTAATGCCTTTCTTTTGAGTAAAAGACTTTGAGACAAGACAAGCATTATATCTTTCCACATTACCTATTGAATCTCTCTTGATCTCAAATATCCATTTACAACTAATAAACTTCACGCCTTCAAGTAATGAGATAAGATCCCAAATATCATTGTCTTTCATGATTTGATAGAAGTTGATTGAATCATCTTTCACAATTCCAATGTCTACCTCGTGTTCTTAGAGAAAGACGTTATAAGCATCCAAAATCGCACTTCTTTTCTCTCTAGTGGATCTTATCAATAGCATTTGTTCTTGAGGAAGTTGAGTTTGTTTATCATGAATAACTTGCTGACCTTGATCAGAGAGATTTACAACATTGTCTTGTAGTTCTGCATTTACTTCATGAACAATATTAGGAACAAAAACTGATCATTGTTAATAACAATGGTAGGAAGAGAAACAAATTCCTCTTCAAAGACAAAATCTTTAACTTAACTTTCCCCTCAAACTCTACTTCCTCAAAGAGCCAAGCATTTTCCATCTTAAAGAATGACTTAATTGTGGTATTATAAAATTTGTAACCCTTTGACCTTTTAGAATATCCAACAAAGTATTAGCTAACAATTTCAGTGTCTAATTTCTTCTCATTGAGCCTATTGACACTATCTCAGTTGAACAATTCCAAATGTGTAAATGTTTTATACTGAGCTTTTTACCAATCCTCAGTAGTTAAGGAGTTTTAGCTATTACTTTAGTTGGAACTATGTTGAGTATGTAAGTTGCAGTCTTTAATGCCTCCACCTAGAAGGATTTTGGCAGAATGATTGATCATATTCCTCACCATGTCTTTAAGTGTTTTGTTTCTTTTTTCAGCAACACTAGTCATGCTTGGACTGCCAAGCATAGTGTATTGTGGGAAGATTCCACATTCCTCTAAGAATTTAGTAAAAGGTATTAGACATTATTCATCTGATCTGTCATTTCGACCATAATATTCACCACTACGATTTGATCTAATGGCCTTAATCTTTTTGTTGAGTTGATTTTCAACTTTAATTTTAAATACTTTGAACACATTCAATGATTGAGACTTTTCTTGAATTAGATATAGGTAGCCATAACGAGAGTAGTTGTCTATAAATAAAATAAAATATTATTGATCATTCTAAAATGTCATAGGGAATGATCCACAAATATCCGTATGAATGAGTTATAAGACGTCCGAACTCTTGTTGGTACCTAATCTCTTAATGTTTATCAATTTCTCTTTTATGCACTCAATGCAAACTTGATAGTCTAGTTAAATCATGGGAATCTAGAATTCTATCTGATACATGTCTCTTTATTCTTTGCTTAGAGATATGACCTAAACATTTGTATCATAGCATAATTCTCATTAGTTAATTTACGTTTTATACTACTCGAACTTGAATGAAAGGTTTCATTAAATGAAGCAACAATATCAAGCAAATATAAGTTATCATGAGAAATTAAAGAATTAGTACTCACAAGATTTGAACATTGAAAAAGAGTAACTTTACCATTTCTATGTAAACAATGGTAACTAGACTTGTCTAATACAGCAACAGAAATTAAATTCCGTCAATTCCAAATAACAACTAGTCTTTAACAATAACCTAAAAGTTTCTATGATCTCAACTTTAGCTATTTTCCATCATCCATATAGATATATCTTTCAATATCATTTGGTATTCGACAACTTAGGTAGTCTTACATTGACACACTTATGTATGTAGTAGCACCAAAATCTATCCACTAAATGTGTCTTAGTACAGAAATTAAATTAATATTAGAACAATCCAAAATGAAGAGTGTATCTTTCTTTACATGTCAAGTGTGATACTTGATACAATCCTTTTTCTTTTGTAGTATCCTTACCACAAAAGGAAAAAACAGAGTCCTTATCTTGTTGCTTTTATTGTTTTTTAAAAGGTGAAACACTAACAACTTTCTTATCTTTGTCCCTTTTCTTATTCATCATTTGAAGTCGATGTCAAGTAAGTACTTTCAATCTTATTTTGCTTTAGTCTATCCTCATCTTACACACAATGTAAAATGAACTCATTGAGAATTTATTTGTCTTTATGGTAATTGTAACTGATCTTAAATTAATTGAATTATATAGAAAGAGGTATCAAAATCAAATACACAAGTAAGTTTTCAGACATCTCTAACTTTAATGTCTTTAATTTTAAAGTAATACGAGATATTTCCATGATATGCTCCCTTATGTTACCTTTTCCACCTTATTGAAACAATACTAGTCAATAACATCTTAACATTAGTCTCTTTAAACATAATGCCCCTAAATGGAGTCTATTATAAACTTTTTCCTTTAGTTTCCGATGTGCTACTTATTATTGTGTAATAATCATCCAATGGAGTCTATTATATATTTATTCTACCTATAATATCTACTCTTTGATGATGAAATTGTTGTTGTTTAATATAAGCCCTTTATTATTAGAATCTTGTCAATGAGATGGTATTCTCTTACTTGCAACATCTATTGGTATTCTTATATGATAGCTCTTTTAATTTGAAATTGTTGCAATATCTATTCTATGAAAAGATGATATAAGATCTTTTAATTTGAATGTTGTCATGATAGGGTATTCTGGTATGATAGCACGGAACATGGAAATCCACTTGCTATGGTGGTAGCAACAGGTCAACCTGTATGTGTAAATGCCATACAGCTTATGGTATCTGATACAAATGCTCCCCAACCATCAGGGATGTAAGAAGCAAAATAACAGAGAAGAAGAGACAACAAAGTGACAAAAACGTGAAGACGGGCAACCCAAAAAGCCTAAAGCACAGTGCAATCATAATCACAATTTGCACAGTCATCAAGATTTGCCTAGAGGAGGCAGCACTTGGAAACAAGCCTACTTCCAGTCTCAACAAGCAAGGTTATGGAAACCTTGAACGAAATTTCAAAGAAAGGACTGGTTATGCATACCCTCACAATCAACTCAAGATTCAATAGGATTCTCTGAAAAAAGATTGACATAATTGGAAGACACATGGAAAGCAAACAGGGATGGGATGGTCTACTATAAAAAAGACATACACCCAAACGAATGAATGGTGGACAAATTTCTCTGAGGTATATTTCTAGTTACTTCATTTGAGTTGCTATACCATGTTTTGTTATTGATGTGTGTGCTATTGTGTTTAAATTCTCAACGTTATCTAAGGAATGAGAAGTTTAAGGATGTACCAGTTATGAATTTTCATGAGGCAGAGTTGGTTATGTTGTTCCAAGGTTCAGTTGCAACAAAAGCTGATCTTGTCATTCCCAGTGCCGGTACTCCTCAAGCACCAGTAGGAAGTTCTGATGCTGGTGATGAAAGTCTCTTTGGGTTTACACGGATTTTCAATGGGATGGAGAATCTAGGATGTGAGGGATCTTATTATGTGGGTAGAGAGACACCACCTGGTGGACCAAACACTGCTACTTCTCTCCCCAGTGCTGAGAAGAGACAAAAGATCAGTGCCTCTATAAGGACAGAAAGGGGGTCTGAACAAGACTGCCGACAAGATGGAGAGAGTGTAATATGATGCTAAGACAGAAGGACAAGGAGGAGCATTACGGTATTCTTGTATTGATTTGTTGGACAAAACAGGCATCCCAGCAAATTCAGATCGATGGTATTTTTTTTTTGTTTGGTTAACGGTTGAGATAGATTAGTATATAATCGGTTTAAATGTCATGAAATACAACATTCGAAGTATAATTATTACAATACTGTAGGCATAATTGTCATAAACAGTCTCCAAAATTGTCCCCCGAAGTGAGATCATTAAAGTATTACACCAAATTTTTTTTTTGAACATTGACCAACATAAGGTCAACATTACTCAAGCATGGCATTGTGGGATTCATCTCCAGATGGCTCATTTAAAGAGGAAAGTCCTGATGAGGAGGGAATAGAAGAAGCAAAGGCAGGCTCCACGGGTTGTGCAGCCATTGCAGAGACAAATTGCACTATTTCCTCCTTTTCAAACCCTGTTACAAGATTTCCCACCCAAAATTTCATCAAAGAGATAATATCATTAATGATCATAAAGCATGGTTTACAAATACACCGAAAAATCCTATTATTCCTTTCTTTCCAAATCAACCAGAGAATGATCTGGAGAAGCAAAGTCCACCCAGAAGAAGGTAAATAAAACTTGAGTTGAGGTGTAGATAAAAATAGATCCCCGACAGAGAAATAGCCAGGGTACAGGTCTGAGACCAAAAAGAATTCCCAGATCTTCTTTGCAAAAGAACAATTAAGAAACAAATGAGTATTATTTTCAATATATAATGAGCAAAAT
>JAMKQA010040073.1:0-11781 GCA_024699735.1 Posidonia australis | reverse complement strand
ACGTGAATTTGGTTTTTGGGTATGAATCCCAAGTGTGGTTTAATAGAAAGAGATTTCAAGGATTTAAACCAAGTTTTTCATATTAGGAAACAAGTTTTCTCTGGTTTTATTGTGCTTGCTTGTAGTTGGGTGTTTTGGGGGCACGTACTGGGTGACTTAAATGTCACTCACGCGTGTTGTGTGTGTTTTAGGTGCAGACAGCGTGCAGCCAGTTTCCGGTGCAGGAATCAGAGTTTCTAGCTGCGCATCGTGATCCTAGAGGTGAGCCTGGTTACAGTCCTTTTATTCTGTAATTTGTGTAATTAGGCTTATGATGCTATTGTTTAGTAGCGTGCCCGGGTTCAGGGCGTTACAATGAGTTGTCTTTTTTATTGTTTCCTTGCATGTAGCTCTTTGCCACGCACTTACATGTTCATTGCACATAAAGATATGCTTGAAGTATCATTTACATGTGTTCTGATTGGATTTACCCATATCATGTTTATTCCCTGGCATTTTGCATGTTTTCATACATGAACCCATCATTTCATTTTAGTCTTAAATGCATGATTTACATGATGACTCTCGATCATATGCATCCCCATCGTGTTTTCAGCTTTTTATAACGGCATGAACCCATCTGCATTAGCATAAATCACCCTGTCTCTTTGTTGGGATGGATTCTGGATCAGATTGCAGTCTGATCCAGATTCTCTGGGGCACACCACTCAAGCGCACCACTCTGGCGCACCACGTGCACCAGACTGGTCAGAGAGCAGAGCACTCGCATTAGCATCTTTGTTTGCATGGCTTTATTGAAGGATTTGAACTTGATTCTCTTATGACTGATTCTCTGATATTTTAAGATTTCACTTGGATGTTTTCAGCCTAAATTAGATCGTTTTCCAATTGTTTTCTCCGTTTTGTTATTCTGTCCCTGGCTAGAATCTGGTAGGCTGGTTGCATCTTACTCCTACGTGGAGAGCCTTGTGCATCAGCCCATGATCCAGTAGCATGGCTAAATCATGCATCCTTCATTTAGCACAAAATTGGTGAGACCTTGTGTGAGGCTACTGGCCCTTGAGCGCAAGGTCTATAGATATTGCATTTGCATTTCTTTCATTTTAAAGACATGATTTTTGAGTTTTACAGAATGATTTTATACTGCATACCTTTCCAGAATGCATTCCCTGATGTTTTGGCTTTGCATAGTTTTCAATTTTTCCCTCAGCACGTTTTCCTAGCCCACCTAGACGCACATAGGTGGCGCATCAGACTGACGCACCAGTCCGGCGCACCAAACAGGCGCGTTGGCCTGTTTCAGTAGCACACAACAGGTTCTCATATGTTTTTGGCATGCTTTCTCGACTTGATTCGCTTTTGGATTTTCTTTGGCTTTCTTCCTTGATGCATTCAGAAGGCACAGCTATGTTTTCAACTATTTTCATGCATTTTAGATTGCATTAGGCATATAGCAAGGCAAGGATGAAAAATCGCTCAAGATATTAGATCATTGATTTTATCGTGCAATATTATTGCATCAACACGCGACCCGGCATACGAGCGATATTTCTGAGCATTAGGACACACCCCTACACATCATGTACCTACATTTTAGACACTACACTCATTAGCATGGCATGGCATATCGCCCTTGGACGTACAACAAAGGCTGCAAAGCCGACATCTCATTAGCAATAGAGAAATCAATAGTAGACCGATTTATCGGGCGTACGAGGGTGCCTAACACCTTCCTCGTACGTAATAGAGATCCTTATTCGCATTTCTGATTTACGAAGACTTTTCTTTTATTGTTTTGCATGATTTTCATGTTATATAGTTTTCCTTGTCTTCCATTTGAATAGACTAGGTGGCGACTTCTGCATTTTGCATCATTTCATTTTTGCCGTGGCTTTGCCGACTTTAGCACATATATTTGTTTTCATCCTCGACGGCATGGTTACAGTGAACCATTTATCAAAATAGAAAATCTACTATATTTGATACACATTTTAATCTAAGTTATCCATTTATTTCTACGACCTAAACCTTTGAGAGAATCTAAAAGGAAGTCCCAGTTGACATTGCCAAATGCCTTCTCAAAGTTAAGTTTTAGAACATAACCTGGAATATCAGCCACTTTCATATAATGTAATGTTTCCTATGTAACCAAAAAATAATTCCCAATGTACATTCCCGAAGAAATGCACATTGGGAGTTACCAATGATATTAGTAAGAATGGGAGTAAATCTGGTTGCTAGAGTCTTTGTAATAATTTTGTATAGGCTATTTACTTGACTTATAGGTCTAAAGTCCTTTATACAATGTGCACCTTCCTTTTTTGGTATTAAAGTAATGAAGGTCTGATTAATAGGAGTTAAATAGTCTAAGTCTGAAGAATGATATAGATGTTGGAAAATCTCCAAGATATCAAACTTAATAATTTCCCAAAAGTGTTGGAAGAAGATCAGAGGGAAGCCATCTGGACCTAGAGCCTTTTCTCCAGGCAGTTAAGTAATGTTTTTTTTATTTCCTCCACCGAAAAAGTATCTTCTAAAACCTCTGGATTCATAATCTTAAATGGCAGCAAGACATCCCAGTTCAAAGAAGGAATATTCCACTTGGGCTTATTAAATTACCAGGCAAAATGTTTCTCAAGTTCTTTACTTATTAGGATTGGAGAGGATATCAGATTATCCTTTACAAGAAGGGAGGAGATGGTATTAGTTCTCGTACGACACTTTACCATATTATGCAAGAAGGTTGTGTCTAAATCTCCTTCTTCAAACCATTGGATTCTTGATTTTTGTTTCCAATAAGTTTCTTACTCTTGTAGTAAAAGGTAGTGCTCAGTCCTTAGTTCTCACTTAGTATTCCACAGGTCATCTTGTATCCCAGAAGATTTTGCTAGGGAATCAATGTGTGATATCTGAGACTCAATATATTTTAGCCTATTTTTCCTTTCTTCCGTGATTGGACCTATTCAACTTTTAATTTGTTTTTTCAGTCATTTAAGTCTATATGCAAAAATGACCACAGGGATTGAGGAGGTGCATCTATTTAGAGTTCACTGCAGCAACTTTCTATGAATCTTATAAATACCTCAATATAAAACTAAGATTTATAAAATCTAAATGGGATTAGACTCCAATCCATTGGGACAGTGTCAAGAACAATGGAGATGTGGTCAGAGACCACTTTGGCCTTTCCCAAATAGTAAGAATTTGAGAATTTGGTGGACAAATCAGTAGATATTAGGAATCTGTCTAGTTTAACCATTGTTGGTTGGGATTGAAAATTAGACTATGTGTATTTACAATTATTAGGGGGTAAGTCCATTAGGTAGTTGCCCTCAATGAAGTCATTGAAGCTTTTCATAGAGTATAAATTGCCACTCCTTGACGAATGTTCATGGGAGTATCTTATTAAATTAAAGTCTTCCTCTATAATCCAATTGGAGCTAATCATCTTACTGAGGGAATCTAATTCCTCCATAAAATCCATTTTTGACCTAGAATTACATGGTCCATAGACTTCTATGAGCCATCATTTATACCCATACTTGGAAATTTTGCTAAAACTTTTTCTTCCTTCCTTGGACCTTGACACATGCCCTTGTTGTAGCATCTATGTATGCTACTAGTCGTAGGGAAAAAAAAAGAAAGAAAAAGAAATGAAGAGGACCAACCAAGATTCTACATTCCTTGTACCATGCAGAGGGAGAAACAGTTGGGTGTAGAAATCCTGCAAGAGTTTTCTATTTTAATCATCTCTTTATGATCAACTAACAATTTTATCCGAAGGGTTGTCTGGTTCGAAAGAATTGTTAGGTTAAAATTAGGTTACCAATGGAATACTTTTTAAAAAAGTAGGTTGCCAATGGAACTTTTGTACCATCTGTTTGAATAAGCTCAGACTGATTTTTTGAATTTTAGTGTTATAGAATGGTTATTTCAGTGTCATGGAATTTCTTTTCTAATGCTATAATCAACCTTAAATTATCATATTTTAAATTTTATAAATAAGTAGATTAGTTTGCTAGAAGACTCCAATTGACTTGAAATTTTGTATGTAGATATTCTAAATGATATAGATCACGAATTATGATTTAGACTTCGATTTTCAAGTTAATTTGAGCTTAAATTGATATCGAACTTATTTTGTCCTGAATGAGCTCAGTGTGCACGGAATATGTTCTCTATGTATATAATACACACCTTTTTATTAGATGAGTTTAAAAACTTATTTAAAGTTATTTTTTTGGATTCGGTAATTTTATTGATAAGATGTAAAAACTTATTTTAAAATTTAAGTCCAATATAAGTCATTAGATTAGATGTGATCCAAGAAAGAATTGCAAGAACAATCTCACACCTCATGGTCCACACCGTTTACACTCATACTCTACATATAGTGTCGTAGATAGGTCAAGCTATTAACCCATGACATGGGTTAAAACATAAAATCCATTAAACCTGTTAACCTCTAACTTGTTAACTCAGATTCTAAGTGAGATGTAAGAAGAAGGTCATGGGTCGGACATCTAATCAATCCATTAACCTCTTAAAATAGGATTTTTTTATAGATAATTTTAAAGATAATTGTATATTTATCTTCCTAATACTGTGGACTTTGTGTTTGGAATATTTTATCTATGGCATGTTCTTTACGATGAAGTACATGATGTTTTTGTATTTCTTAGAGATTATTATTTTGATATTATTGATCATCCATTGGTGTTATATTTAAACTCACATATTTATCACCTATGACGATGATTCTAGAATATTTAAATATTATATAATCCACTTTAATACATGTTAAAATCTTAATTTTTTATGGATCCAATTGACTTGTTAATTCATTCATAACTTGTTATTCTAATGAATTGAGTTAAATTACGAATCAAGGATTGAGAAAATAGATCATCATCCGACTTATAATCCATCATGTCAAATGAATTAGTTCAGGAGTTATAACAAGTCCAACACTCAATTAGGGTCAAAATCGTTTTGGTCTTGACTCCAAAATACAGAGAGGTGGGCCTTTCCTTAGGTATCTAGATGAGTCCAGAGCGAACCGTAACGGATAAACACCCTTATAAAAATAGGAAAACTCCATAACAGTACGTCTCAACACCGACGTATGATTACTGGCAAACTACGTTACCTTATCAGTGCATAAAATCCGAGTGGTCTCGCTTTGTACACGGAACCCAAGGTGCTTAATGCTAGTGGTATGGCCCATCCATGTAATGGGCCAATTTGGCCAGCCGGAGTTTCACGAAATAAATTCCGGTAAGTTCCCCCGATCAGACGTTACATATTGGAGAAATTACGAAGATTAATCTGGTAATTAGGGGCCCTACCGTTTGGGCTTCGTCCATGCCAGATTCAAATCTAATTTTCCATTAATGATGGGACCACCACCAAATACTACGTTAGATGGAGACATGAAGTGTCCAAGTATATCAACAACATACTGAATCATTACAAACTGATCCAAAACCTACCCCCCCGAAGTGCGGATGCGAAGAAGAAGAAATCGGCACATAGAATTGTTGTTCCTGCGGTTTCTGGGCGCCGTCATTTGTTAGGCTTGTAATTCTGGAATAGATGTCGACTTTGACTTGCTGCTTGGGAACAAGATAGAATTGATAAAATATGTAACTTCACAGAGTACGTAAATTTAAACAAATACGAATTCAAACAATCAAGTTAGTATCGACGATCGACAGCTTGTGAATTTTAGTACGTATGGTAAGTAAGGAGCTTGCACTTACCGTATGTTTTCTAACTTGTGGAATAAAAGTCTTAGTTGGAAAGAGACACATGGTTGAAAAAGTGGGCTTGGACTACTCGTAGACACAAGATATGCGTCTAGAACCCACCACAGTTCCTTCTGTGGATGTCCCACCCGAAGTATCCTTTCTTGCTTTCCATACATGGTCAGGTTGGGTTTGGGAACAATACGAAAGTAGCAAATGGTTTCCATGAGAAGGGATAATGTACTTAATTGGGTGGCTGGACAGGATCAGAAGGAATCTGGAATTGTGATCCTTCAATATGTATCCTTACAAACCAACGACCGAAACAAAGTCATGTATAATCCAAATGCCACGCCTTTATGTTTTCTTCTGGTCCTCTGGCTTGGCAAATGTTCAGTGTTTAGATTTATGCTCAGAATTAGTATTATGTAGTGTTTGATACACTAGAATGAAAAGTGAGATGGATTAAGATTGAATCAAAATTTAGGGTTGGAATGGTATTCTTCTTATGTTTGGTATAATGGCAAATGTTCAATGTCTAGATTCATGTTCATAATTAGTATTATTTGGCGTTTGTTATACTAAAATGAAAAGAGAAATGATTAGAATTGAATCAAATCTTGTGGTCGAAATAATATTCTTACGTTTTGTAGGAAAATATGATCAAAATGGTCATTTTCTTGGAAATGAAAATTTTACTTTCATTTGAAATTTAATTTCTTGTTAGTATGTAATAAATTTGATTTTCAATTCATTAGAAATCAAAAAATTTTAAAAAAAAACCAACGCCTTCCCAACCATTTTTTTTGCATCAACACATCTTTCACCTTGCAGCTCCCTTCGTCCTTCACTCCCTTCCTCCTTTGGCACCGTCCTCTCTCCTTCCTCCACAGTCTTCTTTCTTGGACGCCTTCCTTCTCGAACCCCTTCCTCCACGGCCTTCATCCTCCTCAGGTGTCTTCATCCACGACCTTCCTCCTTTGGGAAGCCCTTCATATTCCCTACAACCCTTTGTCTAGTGTCCTAAACGAATTTTACTATGCCTCTAATGAACCCAAAATTAAAGATATGTAATGCAATTAGCCTAAATTGGTTTTGTACACAAAAGCCTTTTTGCAACTTTCTTATCTGTTAGACATGTCATTGGTAGGTGATGGAAACGTCGCACATTCAGGAGTATTCTAGTTGTAATCATTTATAGGTAATTTCAAACTTGTCTTTATCAACGGAGCACTTAAGTAAAATAGATCACTTCCTTATAGATTCACATGGTTTTTCTAATTTTCTTACATTTGAGAAATATTGACACCAGTACTCATGATACTTGTAACTTGTTTAATTGTTGGTATTGTTCAGGAACTGCATAGAATATTGTTTAACCCTTTCTCTTCATTCCTGTAGGAACTTTAGAACTTTTTTTGTTTATTTTTTATTTAGGTCGATGAATTACATAGCATATTTAGTTAATTCTCTTTCTTCATGTCTATAATAAAGTCTTGCTATTAAGTAATTTTAATGTAGAATGATTGAACAAAGTATAACTCATTTGGTACGTGATTATTATTCCAATAGGGATATTATGGGTTCAAATCTCAATGGATGCAAAACTTTGAAATAAAAAAAGAATTTAAAGTAGAATGCATTAGAAAAAATTTAGAACTTAATTTTTTTGTTTATTTTTACGAAGTTGATGAACTATGTTGACTATTATTTTTGATAATTTAACCCCTTGCACTACCTATGGTTTGCAATTGCTAGATGGAAATAGAGTTCACAAAAGGGAGGGGGCTAAAAGATATCTTCTTTCGTGATGGCTTGGATCTTATCTATTAATAGTTTATCAATTATCACATGTTATAAATTATTTTTCATAAGCATTAGAGCATATAAAAGCCTTTGGACTTGGTAGGTTGAAGATGGTGTCGTGATCCTTGGATACAAATCTAAAGGGTAGTTGTCTAGAAAAAGTAATATTATTTGTATATAATGCAATGTTTGTTCTTATTTATATATTGCAATATATATCATGCATTATTGTTATTTGCAAGTGTATATCATATTGTTCTTATTATTCTATATCATATTGTTCTTGTTGTCGTATATCATGCAATAATGTATTAATGTTTGTTCTTATTGTTGTTGTTGATTGCATTGTTGTATGTCATGGCTTGCATCGATAAAGGTTTCGTAAGGTAAAAAAGAATAAGGAAAAATGTCATTGATGATTATAGTATTATTATATATTTTCTGTTCCATATTTATCTATTTTGTATGTAAATACTACTACTTAAGGTGTTTTGTGTAAATTGTGTAGGAACTTGGGGACTTAAAAAGAATTTAGAAAAATAAGGAGAAAAGAATAAATGTGCAAAAAATTCAAATCTAAATTCAAATTGGAAAATTTTGCACAAAGAATGTGGAGCTACATCGAATATTCAAATTTAAGTTTTCATATACTTAAAGATAAAGTTGGAATCCGGGCCAAGTCGGGTCGGCCCGGTCCAAAAAAACAAAGGCCCGATTGGGCCTGGCCTTTGTTGACAGGTCATGGCCCCAGCACGGCCCATGGCCCGTTGGTAGGCCGGGCCGAGTCGGCCCACGGTCTTTCTGGTTTGTTTGTTTGTTTTTTTAAAAATTTCTTGGCCGACCCAGCCTAGTCTAATTTACGGGCCAAAATGGACCTACTCTACGGGCCTGAGCAGAGCTGGCACGTGGGCCTGGCACTGCCCACGACCCACGACGGGCTTGGCTCAGCCTAGTCCATTTCTGGGCCAGGCCGAGTCTTATTCTTTTCCCTTTTTTTTTCTAAATCCTCAAGTTCCTACAAAATTTACATAAAACACCTCAAGTAGTATTATTTATATATATTAATCAATAAATATGGAAAATAAAATATATATGAATTATGAATTAATCACTTTATAACTAATTTAATTCTCATATGGCAAGTAAAGTCCTGAAAAGGAATATAAATTGTATCTATGCAAACACGTGACATCATTGTTGTTTTTGTAGTTGCTGCACATAGAATGGTAGTAGAGATGTATGGCAGTGTCTTGTTTGTTTTTAATTCATGCAAATTCTAAGAGTTGAATTGAAAAACCAATTTTTTTTGCTTATGAAAGTCTAAAAATTTTATTCTTGTTGGTGAAGTTGACAAGAAACAAAATATGGCTATTTTCAGTCCTTGTAGTGAGCTATAGATTTTCTTTTAGACACATGAAGTTATAAACTTTGTTTTTTTATTTTGTGAAGATGATGTTGAATATTTTCTTAAAATTCTTCAACAAGTGCATTTAGGATTTGATAATTTCATGCTAGGATATTGTCAAGTGGAAGTTCTAATTTTTTTTATGATAGAGATAATGTTAGGTTTTATTTCTAAAAATTCTTGAACAAATGAAATGCCAAGATTCTTAAACAAGTGCATCTAGAATTTTAATCTGTTTGAGCATGTGATGGAAATTCTACTCTCAAACACATGATTTTTACGAAGAAATTTAGAATTCATCTTTTTTCATACTTTTGGCTTTAAAGAATTCAAGATTTTAACGAGTATCCTCATATTAGTCGAGTTTCATTTTTAGCATCTTGAAACGAGTTGCTCCAGATTAGACTGACTTGAAAGTCTAAGGGTCCACTACATGACACATTAGGACTTCAGATCTCTTATTTCATCTTGGTAATAACAACTATGGTGTAGAACTGAAATGTCCAATGTGGATACCTTTTGGGCTTCCAGGAAAATACTATATAAGGAGTTATCAAGATAGAGTTTACGTTAACTACGAAGTTTAAATTTGTCTGTGTAGTTGATGAGAATTTAGTTTTTTTTAAATACCAATTATTTCTTTAAAGAATTTCTCTTAGAATCCCATTTATATACATAGATAGAGACATGGACTTCTTCTCTTATGTTTATTCAAAGAGTTTTACAAGGACTAGATTTTCTTAAGAAAACTGTTTCTTTCAAGATTATCAAGATTTAAATGATTTTTAAGATTATTGTGGTTAACATATTGAATTCCTTCATAGTTGTAAATCGTATGTTTTATTATTATTATTATTATTATTTCTGTTCATGGTAAAGACATTCAGTTCATAACAGATTTTTTAGATTTTAAATGTAGGATTAGTGTATCCTTGGTAGAGGGATACACACTTATTGAGTATTTTGACTTATTAAATTTCTTTTGTTGTTTATTTAGTTTTTTAGGTAGGACAGTAGCATAGTGGCACTGGTTGAAGTTACAGGAATTTTACTCTAAAGTCAAGCCATATTAGTCTTTAGTAAAATTGAAACAATTATACATTTTGTTTATTATGGGATGTGACTCAAAGATATTATTATGAAACTTGTTTCTTAGATTTTTAGTATTTGAGTTTTCTGATCAATTTATTTTATTACAAGTCTAGAGGATTTTTGTTGGATTTGTCAATAGAGTAAGTAATTGCAGATCAATATGCATTATTTGTAGGTAGTGACGAGAATAGAAGAAAAAAAATGTTGTCTCTTAAGGAATGGGGTTTTATAGAAAATTCTAGTTCTCTAATATTCTAAATTTTATCGTTGTTTTAAATCAATAATCCTTAATCATATTCGTTACCTCCATCACTTTTTTCTTAAACATCTGATAATTAATCTTTACTATATTACTCTATTTTCTGTATGGTCGATCTGTACTTACATATGTACTACGTAGTACGTCGTGAACTTGTGGTATATTAAAATTTGACAGTCATCATTTTTTTTAAACTTGTGGTGTAAGATATTATATATGGTGAATCGATTTTTGCACATTGTTGGGGTGTTAATTGACTTTCGAGAGGTCAAATCAAAAGATCTATGTATTCAATGAATAAGGCTTCAAAAATTGTAAATTGTATATAAATTGTAAATTTATATACTAATGATCGAAATTATGTTGAGTAAATTAGAATGAATATATATGCATTCAAGAAGCTTTATGGTATGCTTCAATCCATAGAAAATCTTAAACCAACTAAGAATGTTGATGTTAACGAATAGATTGTTATTTTTTTATATATTTTGACCCATCATGTCAAAAATAGGATGATAAAATGTAAGTTGGGTCAGTCTGGAGAGAGTGTTAGTAGACATTTCATTAATGTATTACATTCTATCATAAGATTGCAAAGTGAATTTTATAATAAACCAAAACCAACTCCTGAAGACTTTAGAGATTGAAAATGGAAGTAGTTCAATGTATTGAGTTTATTATATGATTTTAATATTTTACTTAGGAAAGAAATTTAGCTTTTTTATTAATATGAATATACTTTATTATAGAGTTGTTTAGGAGTTTTAGATGGAATACACATAAAGGTTCATGTACCTTTTGAAGACAAGTCTGGATACCAAGATCGAAAGGGTGAAATTACAACCAATATGTTGGGAGTTTATTCACAAGACTTAAAATTTATACATGTCTTACTAGTTTGGGAAAGGTTAGTAGTTGGTAGTAGAGTGATTTGAAATACTATGACTAGAAGAAATAAGTTGGTAGTTGTGACCGACCGTGCCCGACCTGGAGGGAGGGGGTGGGGAGGAGACCACAGCCATGTCAATGATGGCGAAGGCGCAAGGATAGAAGAAAAGAAAATGGAGTCGCCACCTAGTCTTTTAAGGGAAAGACGAGGAAAACCACAAAAGGATAAATGCATGGGATGCAAATAGGAAGGCTGGATGTCTGTTAACCAGTGGATGGGTAAGGATTCCTGTTACGCACGAGGAAGGTGTTAGGCATCCTCGCATGCCCGAGAAACTCGGTCTTTCTAGTCCTATTGCTTGCTAATGGTTTGATGAATGTTTGCTAAACTGGGATCATGCTCTAATCATGCTAATGTGTATGGATGTGACAAGACTAAATGAATGTGCAAGACGATGCGCGAAAACTGCGAAGAAATCCATATGAAATCATGATAAAGTCGTGAAAATCAAAAGGGGAAAAAAATAACTCGTGATGGGGTTAAATGTCGGCTTTGACAAGCCTTTTGCTGTACGCCCTCGGGC
>JAMKQA010040072.1:0-13443 GCA_024699735.1 Posidonia australis | reverse complement strand
ATCCAAGTGCAATTTTTGCATCCTTGTGCCACATTGACACTGGACCCGTCATTTGCATGTCAGAATAAGGACCATGAACCTTTTTTCATCTATTTTCTAGTTCTTATCGTGATTTTTGCATTTTAGTCTCTATGTTTGCCATTTATTGCATTTACATCCTTTTGGTGATTTTTCTTCTCCCTGTTTCTTGCAAATGACATTATCCAGACATTTAGCATATATTTTGACATATCTTAGGCCATGCATCATTCCCATGCAAGCACTTGTCACATCTGGCCAGTGGAAATGACCAAATTGCCCCCATGCCAATTCTTAAGCATGCATCTCGATCTTTGCATTTAGTCTTGCTATGGCATTCATATTAGCATGATTAGAGCATGACCCAGGTTTAGCAAACATTCATCTAGCCTTTATCAAGCAATTGGACTAGAAAGACCGAGTTTCTCGGGCGTACGAGGGTGCTTAACACCTTCCTCGTGCGTAATAAGAATCCTTACCCATCCTCTGGTTAGCAGACATCCAGTCTTCCCATCTGCATCCCATGCATTCATCCTTTTGTGGTTTTCCTCGTCTTTCCCTTAAAAGACTAGGTGGCGACTCCTTTTTCTTTTTTCTTTTATCCTATCCTTACGCCTTCGCCATCTTGGCATGGCTGTGGTCTCCCCACCCCTCCTCCGGGTCGGGCACGGTCACAGAAGGTATGCCTATTAAACATCATATGGATGAATTTACTTCTATTATTATGGATTTAAAAAATAGTGATGTCAAAATTAATGATGAGAACCAAACTTTATTACTTTTATGCTCTTTGCTGCTATTCTTTAAGAACTTTCGAGAAAGTCTTATCTATAGGAAAGATTCTATTTCTTTTGAAGATGTAAAAAAAAATTACTTTTTAAAAAATTGATGTATAGAGAATTAACTTGAGAAAAAGATATGAAAAGTGAAGCCCTATTCACAAGGAAAAGACCAATGAAAAAAGAGTCAAACAGCAACAAGAATAAGATCAGTTCAAAATCCAAGACAAAATCCAAGTTTTACAACTACTACAAGAAGAAGAGTCACATTTTGGAGGAGTGTTCAAGGTACAAAACAAAGAAAAGAGAAAAAATGACAGTAAAAATCAAGACAAGCTCGATGTAGCTTATGCAAATGTTGCTAATGAAAATTCATATGGGTTTGTTCTTCTTGCCACAAATGAAAGGTACAAGAATGAGTAGATACTTGACTCTAGTTTTTTTTTGTTAGTAAAAGGCGAAAGAATAATTCGCTTCGGTAGATACTTGACTTTAGTTGTATTGATTATATGTATCCTAATAGAGATTGGTTCTCCACTTATAAATCTATTGACGATGAAGATGTGTTCATGAAAAATGATTCACCATGTAAAAACTATTGAGAGAAGTCAGGATGTATGATAATTAACATCGTAAAGATATTATCCAATGTCCGTCATGATCCAGATTTAGCAAAGAATCTCATTGCTTTAGACATTATTGAATCAAATGGGTTGAAATACTCAGTGACAAGTATGTTAGAAAGCAAAGTATGTTAGAAGTTTGTATATCTTGTAGGGAAGAACAGTCACAAGTTCAAGTGTATCAGTGACATCATTATCACATAACCTTGAAAATGATACGACAAAATTATCGCATTTGAGGTTAGGACATTTGAGTAAAAAGGGGATGACATTGTTGACCAAAAGGGGACTCCTCAGTGGCCAGTGCACAGGTAGACTTGACTTCTGTAAGCATTATGTACTTGGAAAGATGAAAAGAGTAAGCTTCAAGACAAATATCTATAAAACTAAAAGCAAGTTGGATTATAGATTGTAGTGTACTAACACAAAAACACTTAGACTATTGATAAAAAGGAATGTTATCATTCATGAATCAACCTTGTCATCTTAAAAGGAAGATTTTGTTGTTTCTAATGATACAGATTCTCAAGAAAGTGTCTCCAATTAGGTGGAGTTGGAAATTAAGCATCCACAACCTGTTACAGTTGACATTCATGATGGTGAGCATAAAGAGGATGAGATAGTTGAAGAAGAATCATATAGCACTACCAAAGGGAAATTAAGGAGAACAGTTAAGTTAAATCCAAAGTTTAGTCACTCAGTTGTTGCATATTCACTTTTGACTGTAGAAGAAACTATAGATGAAAATGAGCCTTCTTCATATTCTGAGATTATTTCTGCACATGATTCGTCTTCCTGATCGTTTGTCATGGATGAAGAGATAGAGTCTCTTCAAAGAAATACAACTTAGGCTTTGGTTGATTCACCCAAAGGTAAGAAGATTATTGGTTGTAAATATGTGTTCAAAAGAAGAGATGGCACACATGGAACTACAAATTCAAAGTATAAAGCATGTTTAGTTGCAAAAGGTTATAGATAGGTAAAAGGCAATGATAACAATGATATCTTTTCACCTATTGTTAAGCATTCTTCTATTTATGTTTTGCTAGCATTGATCGCAGCTCATGACATGGAGTTATAGTAATTAGATGTAAAGATGGCTTTTCTACATAGTAAACTTGATGAATAAATATATATGAAACAGTCAGAAGGTTTTATTGTTGAAGGAAAAGAATATTAAGTTTGTTTGTTAAAAAGAATATTGTATGGCTTGAAATAATCATCGAGGCAATGGTATAAGAGATTTGATACTTTTATGATTACAGACAACTAACATAGAAGTAGTTATGACAACTGTGTTTCAATGAAGAAACTTTGATGATGACTCTTTTATCTATTTACTTCTACATGTTGATGATATGTTGATTGCAGTCACAAATAAACATGAGATTTGCAGTTTAAAAGCCTTATGTAGTAGAGAGTTTTAAATGAAGATTTGGAATCATTGAAGAAAATTCTTGGTATGGAAATCCAAAGAAACAAAAAGAACAATAAGTTGTACCATAGTCAAGAAAAATACTTGAAAAAAGTTCTACAATGTTTTGGGATGGAGAACTCTAAGTCAAAAAGAATTCTTCTTGGATCATACTTTAAGCTTTCTGCAGATCAATCTCCACAAATAAAAGGAAAAAAGACTTACATGTTTCATGTTCCTTATTCCAATACAGTAGAAAGCATTATGTATACTATGATTTGCACTCATCTAAACATTACCCAGGTTATGAGTATGGTGAGTAGATATATGACAAATCCTGGAAAGAAGCATTGGCAAACAATAAAGTGGGTTTGGAGATACCTCTGAGGTATCATGAATGTTCGTCTAGATTTTGGAAGGAATAAGAGAGTATTAGTTGACTTTGTTAACTTAGATTTTACATGTAATCGTGACAAAAGGTCTCTTATAGGATACTTATTCTTCATTAGAAGTTGTGCAATTAGTTAGTAGTCAACTGTACAAGCTACATGGTGTTGTCTATTACAAAAGCTGAATATATGACTTTAGCAGAAGCAATCAAAAAAGTCATATCGTTGAAAAGCCTGTTTACTGAGCTTGGCCAAGAACAATATAATATTGTCGTGTATTGTGACAATCAAAGTGCTATTCACTTATCAAAGGATCAAATGTTTCATAAGAGAACAAAGCACGTTGATGTCAAATACCATTTAATACGTGAAGTAATTACATGTGGTGAGATTCAAGTAATAAAGATTGATACAATAGACAATTTGACCGATATGATGATTAAGCCTCTTTCATACACCAAGTTCAATTTCTATTTTGACTTGATTGAGTTGTACTACTCTTGAACAGACAGGCCTTAGTAGAGAGAGATGAAGATTGATTACAAATATGATGCAGGAGATGAAATTTCAAATCAAGTTGAAAATTTATTGAGTTTTTCTTTGAACTAAGCCTGATGAACGTCCGCTAAAGCCTGTAGTCTTACTAGTTCAACGTAAAGATTGAGCAGACGTCCGTTAATGCACTGTTTTGTTATAGTAGAAAAATAGATGACTACTCCCCTTGCATTTTTGGATTTGGGTTTTAGCAGATGACTGCTATGGGAATTTCTATCTTAACAGATTCATTTTAAGTCCATATATAAATATATCCTTTTGATAGGATTTTAGGTAATTGAAGATCTTCCATCCTTTAAGAGTTTTTGGTGCTGACGGCTATTTTGAAGGTGCAGGTTTTGAACATTCTTCTTTAAGAATATCTGTAACTTGTACTCATCTTGATTCACAGTGAAAGTTTTTTCTCTTTCTTCGTTTGTAAACATAAGTTTTAACCAAACCACGCAAATTCTTTGCGTTTTGTGGTGTGTTCTTCTCTCTTTTTTTCCCTTTTCAATATTTTCTCTCCTCTATGAATTGTTTGATTGTTATTGTTTTGTTCTACATGTTTTGCAATCCATATCTTCAATCCAAATGTGCAACACCTCAACAATTTTGATTCAAAGAGAATCACTCAGACTCAAAATGATTCTACGAGAATGCAAGTGTGGGAAAGTAACTCATGAAGGGATCACTCTAAGTAGTGATGGAAGCTTTTTCCTTTCATCTTTAATCTTCTCCTAAAACTACTTGGATTGTAGGACTACTGAAAGTCCAACTGGAAGTGGAAATCCAAAAATTAGAAGTAAGAGTACTTGAAAGTTTAACTTTTGGTGCTAAAGCTTGAAATTAAGGTTTTCTTGAGGAATGATAGAGAGGAGCTCCTCAACTTCTTACCTACTAGTGATTTTGATTTATCCTTAGTGTGTTGGTATATATTGATTCCTGCTTTGGTTTGGTGCATATGGAAGGAAAGAATTAATAGAATTTTTCAAGAAAAAATCTCTACTTTCAATTTGATTATTTTTGAAATTATATCTCTTATGTATTCTTAGATAGATAATATAGATTCAGGTTTTGAAAAAGAGAAAATCCTCCACTCAGTTTCACAAATGCAGTAGGCATGGGAGTTGGAGCAGAGCAACAATAATGTTCCACAGAATCAAACTCCCCCAACTAATTAGCACTTAACCCTGCCCTCGAACCCAACTAGAAACTCTTTTGCTAATTAATTCCTCCTTAATCGATTTTTTCTGGAATTATTACTTCAGTTATAGGTTGAACTTGAACATTGATATTATTGTTGTCTTTGGCGTTAGGACTCTGTGATCCTTAATTTTGTAATATGAACACTTCTTTTACTCCTAGTGGTGATTTCATAACTAAGAATGATAATAATATAACTTACTGTTACCCAAAAAAAAATGATAGAGAGGAGCTGAATCTGTTTTTAGTACCAGCCCAAATCATTTTTACAAGCTAGCTTATAAGTTACCAATTTAATCTATCATGACTTCATAAGCATGTGGAAACTTCCTAATTGGCTCCCATGGATGATACATTATCATAATCACAATGTTGCTTGTATTTGCATAGTACACATGTATATCGAGTATTGAATTGAATATTATACATATCTCACTTCATCTAAAGAGAAAGTGGTACGCTCTTAGTTGGAGCTAGCAATTTCCAAAACTTACATCTCCTTTGAAAGTACGTACAGGCTACATATGTTTAGACCATTGAACTTATTTTGATCAAATCTCAAACATTGACACATTCGTTATTCTTCTCCGTTTCTTCTAGAGTTCCCTGCAACACATGCTTGACTTCCAATGGCAGATCGTAGATTTCCATGAATCGCTTCAGATTTTGATATGTAGTATTTTGGTCAACGCCTCCATCACCATTGCTCAGTATCCTGTGGTCCAAATTTCCATATAAAAAAAATGTGGAAACCCTACGCAGGAATAATTAATATGACAAAACAATGACTGCAGCTGCAAGTCAGATAGTTATCGTTAGCAAAAAAAAAACAAAACAAAACAATGGCTGCGAGAGTCTTGGCTCCATCACAAGTTGGATCGTCATGTGGTTTTCTACGACATTACAAATTGGATTCCTATGACCATTTTCAATCATTCTGTGAGAATATTGGTATCTCATTGGCTTCAAAAGAAGAATCAATTGCCTTCTTCAATCAAGTCAGGAAGGATCAAGGCAAGGAGTATGTTAATTTAGAAGATCCTACAACATCCTCTGTTTGGATGGGATCTTCTGTTTAGCTCACTAATCTTTTTATGATTATAGCAGTATGGAACATTAAAGGTTTGGGGTCTGGACATAAGAGGAGAGAATTAAAAGAATTTATTGTGTCTAACAAATGTGATATCATTATTGTCAGTGAAACTAAGAAGGATGAGTTCTCTGAAGGGTCTCTAAGGCTTTTAGGAGGAAAAATAATAAATACCTGGTCTTCGGTCCCCTCTATAGGTGCCTCAGGGGATATACTTATAGGATGGGATAACAGGCTTTTTAAGGCTATCAGATGCATTCCTTCCTGTTTCAGCCTTTCTATTAACTTTGAAAGTTTAGACTCTAATCTGGTCTAGTGGCTCACTAGGGTCTATGGTCCTTGTGACCATAACTTGAAACCAATCTTTATTGAAGAATTACACCATACCAGTACACTTGTTAATAACTTATGGCTTTTGGGGGGTGACTTTAATGTGATTAGGTTTCCTAGTGAGCACTCCCTCTACATTAATAGCAATACCCATATGGATAGATTTAATGAATTCATTGATTAGAATTCTCTGATTGATCTTTCTCCTAACAATTTTTCCTTCACCTGGTCAAACTTTCAAGATAATCCTACATTAGTTAAGCTTGATCGTTTTCTAGTTTCCCCAGGCTGGTCAGGGAAATTCCTAGATGCTTTTTGCTCTGGCAAAGTCAGGATTGTTTCGGACCACATTCCAATCCTGGTTAATACCTTGGCCCTTAATTGGGCCCCCCTTCAGATTTTACAAATCCTGATTCTCTTTTGAAGGATTTGAACATTTAATTAAGGAGTATTGGTGGCAGAATGGTTATCCTCTTTCTATATCTTCTCTTGTTTCTGAGTTTAGTTTTAAACTGAAAAATTTGAAATCTTTACTCAAGCAATGGATAGCTCCTATTAAAGCTAATAGAGCTAAAAGACTCAGAACTATAGAAGCTCAAATTCAGGATATGGATAGTCAAGCTGAACATTCTGATAATATTAATTGGGTACAAAAAAAGACCTTGAGATTAGAACATCTTGAACTTCTTAAAGAACAAGAAGTGTACTGGAGGCAAAAATCCAGAATCCAATGGTTGAAGGAAGGGGATTTGAATACCTCCTTTTTTCATAACATGGTTAAATACCATAGGAGGACCAATAACATTTCTTCTCTACTTATTAATAACTCTGTAATCACATCCCATTTGGAGATTTGTAGAGAAATTGAGAATCATTTTACAAAGCTATTCAATAAGGCCTGCAGTCTTCAAATAACCTTTAGCTGGGATGCCTTAATTCCTGTAAAAATCCCCTCTCCTGAACAGTTAGAGATTTCTTTTGAGGAAGACGAAATCAGAACCAGTGTGTTCCATCTAGCTGGGGATAAATCACCAGGTCCCGATGGATTCCCTCTATTTTTTTTCCAGCATTTCTGGGATTTACTGAAACCAGAAATAATTAATATCTTCCAATCATTTCATTCTTCTAATGATCCTGATTTTCTCTCTTCAATAAATCAGACCTTCATTGCACTTATTCCCAAAAAACTGGGTGCTATTAGGATCCAGGACTTTAGACTCATTAGTCTAGTTAATAGTCTATACAAAATCATTACAAAAACTTTGGCTTCTAGGTTGGCTCCAGTTTTGAACACTGTCATTGATGCATCTCAGAGTGCATTTTTGGCAGGGAGATCCATTGGGGACTGCTTTCTTGTTGCGCAAGAAACCCTACACTTTATGAGAACCTCTAACACCAAGAGTTATATACTGAAAATAGATATTGAAAAAGCATTTGATAATATAAATTGGAATTTTCTGTTAGACTCTCTTTCTGGAATGGGTTTTGGGGATAAATGGATCTCTTGGATCCATATGTGTATAACTTCTGCAAAGTTCTCTGTCCTAATCAATGGATCTCCTAAAGATTTTTTTGGGGCATCTAATGGTTTAAGACAGGGTGATCCCCTGTCCCTCTTACTGTTTATTATAGCTTCAAATGTTTTGAATGCCATGTTGCAAGCAGTTAAGAGAAATAACTTAATTTCTGGGATTAGTTTCCCCAATGAAGGTCCCTTCTTAGTAAATCTGCAATATGCAGATGACACTCTACTCTTCCTGCCTGATAATATTGAGAACATGATTAATATCAAAAGAATATTATGCTGCTTTCAGACATGTTCTGGTCTAAAGATTAATTTTCAAAAATCATCACTCACTGGTGTGGGGGTATCACAGGCTGATCTGCTATCTTCATGTGATATTATGGGGTGTGATAAGGTTGACCTCCCTATCACTTATCTAGGATTGCCTTTACACTTTAAAAAAGCCACTGTTAACAGTTGGGCTCCTGTGATAGAGAAAATTACTAAGAAACTCTCCTCTTGGAAGGCCAGACAATTGTCTTTAGGGGGCAGACTAGTCTTGGTTAATGCTGTATTATCTGCAATCTCCACATATTATATGTCGGTCCTTCACATGCCTCTAAAGATTGAGAAAAAAATAGATACTCTAAGAAGTAAATTTCTATGGAACTCACTGTCTCCTAATCATAAAGGGATGCACTTAATCAAGTGGTCTAACATTTGTAGATCTAAACATCAAAATGGTTGGGGAATAATTAATCTGAGAAATTTCAGTGCAGCTCTAAAGATCAAGTTAATTTGACAATTTTTCTCTAATCAATACAGTCCTGTTTGGAAACTATTACTTAGGGCAAGATACTTGTACAGGGGTCCTGGAGCAATTTTGAATTCTTCTACTTCTATCTGTTCTCCCCTCTGGAGCCACATTAAACAAGGCTTTAATTTTTTTAACTGCTTTACTACTGCTATTGTTGGCAATGGTATTAATACTATATTTTGGAATAAAAAATGGTGGAATGATATTCCTCTTAATTCCTCTTTGCCTGAATTATACAATGCAGCCAGATTCAAAAAGGCATCTGTGAGAGCAACTTTGGATCTGTTTCAAACAGATTTTAACAGATTGTTCAATCTAGCTCACTGCTATTCACTTAACCCCACAGTGCTTCAATCTCAGCTAGAATGTTTTGTTAACATTATGCAATCCTTAAATTTGGGAACCAGTGATGATAACTTCAACTGGTTACCTCCCAATCATTGTTCCTTTTCTGTGAAGGCAGCTTACAGGCTATTTAATGATGGGGGTCTCCGTAATGTTTTTTATAAATGCCTCTGGGAGAGTTATACTCCTTTAAAAATTAAGCTTTTTTCATGGTTAGTTATTAAGAAGAAGAATTTAACAAAAGAGAATTTGCTTAAGAGAGGTTGGTCTGGGATTCCATTATGCACATTTTGTTCTGCACATAGTGAAAACAATAATCATCTGTTTTTGAATTGCACATTTGCAAGGGATATTTGGGATTTCTTTCTAGTTTCAAATCTTTATCCTGGTTATTTCTGTGTTGCTGATTTATTTTTGTCTTCTCCACATCTCAAGTTTGATTTATCTTATTCTGGATGGACATTGTTACTTGAAATCATTCTCTGGTTGATTTGGAAAGAAAGGAATAATAGGACTTTTCGCAATTCAATAAGATCATGCTCTTTGATCATTAATGATATCATTTCTCTGATGAATTTCTGGGTAGAAAATCTTGTTACAGATTTTGAGAAGGAGGAAATGTTGCAATTTGTCTCTGCCATGACTTCACAACCTGTGGAGTCTTCTATTCCCCTTTCCATTCCTTCTTCTTCAAGAATTCCATCTGGAGACGATTCTCAGAATACTATGGATAATCTGGAAGAGTGACATTGGCCTTTTACTGAAGAAATTTTTTGTGTTACATTTTGATTTGCTCCACCATTGGTGATAATTTTGATACTTGTTAAGGCTGTTATGCCTGAGGCTTTATAATATTTGCACTATGACACTATTTCTTACCTGGCCTTTAAGCCGATGAAATACTAAATATCTAAATCGTTAACAAAAAAAAACAAATTGGTTTGCTGGACTTTGTTTTTTTTTTTTTCCCGAAATGATTTTTAATATATATTATAATCAAATACTTGGTTATAAGACCACTACTAAATGAAATAGATTTTCAAATTCTTTTTTCTCCTATCGTTCATGATATATGAACCTAGAAAAGTCGAATTTTCAATTTCTCATATAACCATAAAGAAACTTCACCACTAGACCAAATAGCTACAGACGATGTGCTGAGCTTTGTTTTTTTTTTTTTCTGGTAATGGTAAGTAGTATTAGATATGTATCCCAGGGAAAAAATTCCAAGGAAATCAAGAGTCCAGAGTTCACAAAATATTACAAAATCTTAGTTCCAACAATTTAGGAACAAGATGTCCAAAATGCAGTAAGCAGAAAGAAGCCTGAAAATAAAGGAGATTCCATCGACCAACAAGACGTTAGCCATAATAGAGGATTGTCATTCAAGAGAGCAGGAGTAGATGTATTTAGTTCCCAATCTTGTTGGTCAATATTTGTAGCCATAGGGTCAATTTCCATATCCTTGTTCTGCTAAAAAGACGAAATGGAGTGCAGAACCTCATTTTTTCAAATTCGAAAGGCCACAATATCTCTTCTTCGGTGGACCGATGAATCCGAGATGGAGTCGTCAGAATAGAAACACCATCCACCAGAGATAAATCACAGTCTAAGACTCACAAGTATAATCAAGAACCAAAGAAAATTTTTAGTAGAAAAGAAACTATAATTTCATCCTCTATATTACAATTAGAGTGTTCGGATTCAGGCAAACAAATGCCCTAACCCTAGAACAATTGATCAAAGAAAAATTTCACCGTAAAGCTCAATATATGCCAACAAATGCCATAAAATGCCAACAAATTCCAGATCTATATGCAAAGGAAGGGGTAAGAAAGTGTTTTAGCAGAGGTTATACCTTCTAGTAGTATACCTAACGAGAGGAGACCAGCATCGACAAGAGGTCGATCCCATCTGCAAGTAAGCAAGGGGTCGAACCTGTCGACGAGACTACGCTCAGACGGAGAGGAAGCGGAGGAGAGGAAAGTCCCAACGAATAGGCGTAGATCTACAAGAAGACGTAGTCTGGTCGGACTGAGGAGAGAAGGAGGGAGAGACAGATCTACGAGAGGTAGATCTGCGAGAGGCAGATCTGGGAGAGGAAGGAACCATATTCTGTTCCTTGTAGCTCGGAGGGGAGGCATAGCACGGAGGAAGAGGGAGATCTGGGAGAGGCAGATCTGGTCCTTTTTCTCCCTTGTCGATCACCTTGTAGATCTGGAAGAGACAAATCTAGGAGGCAGATCTGTACCCAACCTCCATGATCTTGAACCCGACCCCCCTGGACGGGACCCCAAACACCCACTAGACGAGGGTGGGAAGCGCAGAGAACTCATCGAGGACGACCAACATCAAGTTGAACCAGACGTACCTGTTGAAGGCCTGGTACTTGACGACCCCGAGGTAGCGGCCGAGGAAGGCCGCGAACCCCGCAAAGGGGACGACGCGGTAAACAACGAGGAAAGGAAGGACGGGGGAGACGACGGTGGCGAGAGCAGGAACGCAGACGAAGAGGAAGCGGCCGTGTCCCCTCGAGGAGATGTGCTGAGCTTTGTTGATTAAAGTAGTTAACGTGGACACATTCTAATCTAGATAAATGTAAAATAACCAATCAGAAACTCCAAAAAGCCTTCTGTTGTCCACTTGAGACTCGGCAGTAATACCACGGGCGAAGCAAGACCTGTTGGCCATTGACTTTTTCATGTGCTCACAGGGTTTGTTTGTTTTTTTCTGTTTTTTTATTATTATAATGATAACGTTCTCACAGGATAAGTTGGAAGGAAGATAAGTCATAAACGGAGGAAAGGAAACTAAGTGCAGGTCAAACCAAGCAGCAGTCTCAGAATTAGCATCTATTTGTGGGGTAGTCCCAGAATAAGCATCAACATGCTTAAAATCAAATTTGACGGCAATAGAAGTTTCTTTCTTATAAGTTACTGCACGTGCTAGGTCATGGGATCATGAAGCTTGATTTATCAACCTGGCAGCTGATTTGTGTTGAAATTTCACCAAGTATATATTTTGTGATTCAAGTCGTTATACATTGCGAAAACTTAATCAAAGTGATGTGCCGGTGGACAATACTTTCGTTACAATCTCTGGCTTTTATCTTTGTTGCTTTTTGCTTCCTCGAAGTCAAAGCCCTTTTTTTTTTTTATTGAAAGGAAAAAACTTAAGGAAAGTAATGCTTGTGAATCCATCGAAAGTGTTGGAAATTATAATGGGCTCTTTGTCTTAATATTATTGTTAAAAATCATATTATCATCGATTCCTTCTTTATATCAAAAATTGTCAATATATACTTAATAACTCAAAAATATTACTTGTATACACCTATCGTCAACTACCATTTAAGTTCAACAAGTCACTATACCTATGTTGACTGGTGGTCATGTAGACCATCGTTACAGTCAACTTAGCGTTACAATTAAAATGGGTCAATAGATTTATTGACCGGAATTATGAGGATTGATTCGTCGGAGTTAATGGTCGGCGTAAATCATGGAACCGTTATAAGGGACTGGAGGGTGGTGGAGACGTGGTGGCTTCACTATAAAAGGACAGGAAACCTCAATGGGAAAATCATCAAGGAAAAGGAAGAGAAACCACATACCTTGTTCCTGGTTTACTCCACCTCGCTGGAGCCCCCATACGACCACCTACAAGTGGTATCAGAGCCATTCCGACAGCCGACGACCTCCCTCACCTGAACCGTCGCACATCTGCACTGTGCTGTCCCTACGCGCAAAAGATCGTGCCGCCCTCCTGCGCAGCCACCCACGCAGTCACCCGCGTCGGCGAGCTCAGATCTCCTACGCAGTCACCCGCGTAGCCACCCACGCGAGTCGACGCCCTCCTGCGCAGTCACCGACGCAGCCACCCATGCGAGCCGACGCCCTCCTGCACAGCCACCCACGCAGTCCCCCTACGCAGCCACCCGCCCCGACGGGCCCAAATCCCCTGCGCAGCCACCCGCGTCGAAGAGCCAAGATCCCTCACGCGTGCCTCTGTTTTGCCCCCTTTTCTCAGCCCGTGGGTTAGGCTATTCTATTTATTTTTTTATAAAGGGTGGGAGATACACAGGATACATCATTAAATAATTAAAAAGAATAAGGGATTGGTATATTTAAATTTTAATGCTTATTGTTTATATCTTGTTTGAAATTATGCAAGTTTGAAGATATAAATCTGAAATTAAAATTTTGTATGATTTCTGAAATTAATTAGTTAAGTAGTTATTATTTTTTAATAATCTATCATTAAAATTAATAATCTTTGACAACATAGATCTTATACATTATTACATGTTTTGATAAGAATTAATGATATTGATGATCTATTTTTGCTTAATTTGAGAAGCATATATATCTGTTGTTAAAGAACTTTATTACTGA
>JAMKQA010040071.1:0-14735 GCA_024699735.1 Posidonia australis | reverse complement strand
ATCGTCTTGCACATCCATTTAATCTTGTCATGGCAT
Source organism: Posidonia australis (assembly GCA_024699735.1). Lineage (NCBI taxonomy): Eukaryota > Viridiplantae > Streptophyta > Magnoliopsida > Alismatales > Posidoniaceae > Posidonia > Posidonia australis. The sequence continues at coordinate 14,699 of JAMKQA010040071.1, read as the reverse complement.
ACATATTAGCATGATTAGAGCATGATCCAGGTTTAACAAACATTCATTTAGCCTTTAGCAAGCAATTGGACTAGAAAGATCGAGTTTCTCGGGCGTACGAGGGTGCCTAACACCTTCCTCGTGTGTAATAGGAATCCTTACCCATCCTCTGGTTAGCAGACATCTAACCTTCACATCTGCACCTTAGGCATTCATATTTTTTGTGGTTTTCCTCGTCTTTCCCTTAAAAGACTAGGTGGAGACTCCTCTTTTCTTTTTCTTTTATCTTTCCTTGCGCCTTCGCCATCTTCGTATGGCTGTGATCTCCTTCCCTCTGGCATGGCTTCGTGCCAGGACCCCGCCCTCGAGTCGGCGTGGTCACACATACATTTTCATTTTTTCCTTTTAAAACCTTTGGGATTCATTTTCCAAAACATGCCTTTTTTCAATACTTGCGGTTTCTTTCCAAAACCACACTTTCAAATTCAGATTTCTGACCAGATCCAGCCTAAAACACAATGCCTCTCGGGCTCAAAACAAAATCATAAATACTAACTGACAACTGGTTAAAACATCATCATTATTCAGGATTTTAGGACTATTTCATAGTCCAATCCTGGTCAAATCACATTTCTTTTTCTTTACTCATTTCCACTTTTCTTTACTGTTGTTACCTTGATCAGGGGTAACCAGGCGCACAAGCAGTAGGCGAGGACATCCTTTCCCCTACCTTCCTACACTATCGCGGTGAAATTCTCATTGCTGGATGCCACCCCCTTGACCAACTGGCCTAAATTGCATTTTCATGTATGCACGGGGATACGTCTTTGTCAGACACCCCATTGGTGACCCGAACAACTAGGTCCAATGACCCAGGCTCAGCCTACACTGTCGGTGACCCGAACAACTAGATTCAATAACCTAGGCTCAGCCTACACCGTCGCGAGCTCGGTGACCCGAACAACTAGGTACCACGACCTAGGCTCAGCCTACATCGTCTCAAGCTCGGAAACCACAGTCGAGTCTGGGAACTGGTTTCATTGGAGCCTCTTACTCCTACCATGTTGTCGACACCAATCCCTGGGGTTCCTTAACACATTATTAGTGTTTCATTTCAAAACTCATTAAACTTTTCTTTTCAAAACCATTTTCCATTTCATTCTTTCCGCTGTAGGAATCTATCTCCTTGCAACACTTGACCCTCCACTGAGGTCCCAACACAAGTCATGAAAACCATGCTTAAAATGATAAATTGGGTCTCATGCCCAAAACCACGCATAATCAGCCATTTAGTTCAATCACGGGGTCTAAATCGCAAAATCACACAAAATAATCCTTTTTATTCATTTATGGGATCAAAATCCAAAACCACACCAAAATTTATTTATTTGGGTTCCACATTCCTCCATGTCAACACATGGGGGAAAACATCACTCACATATGCCCAACATACCTTTTAAAACCATTTGTCATTTATTTAAATTCATGTGTGCACATATCATGCCAGGGCTAAAACGTCATATCGAATTTTAGGTTCGATCTACCGAAATATCCTGATTTAGTATACCGAACTTCTTTGGTGTACCAAAACCCCCTGGTTCGGTCGACCGAGAGATTTTGGTCTACCAAAACTAGCGATCCTGGCTTAATCTGTCAGGATTTCGGCATACCGAATAAATTCGGCATATCGAATTCCTCGCAGACAGGGTACACCCCTGTTTGGGTCGATGAAAATCGCCCAAAGTGGGAGCTTTAATCCGACCGCCCAAACACATGTCACAAATTACCATAAAATCATCGGGTGTAGACCCTTGAGTCTGTTTCAAAACCCTTCAAACCATTCTTCAATCCATTAATTATGTGATTCATACGAAAATCACAAAGGGGAAGAGCTCAGTGAAACCTACTATAGCTCACATCCCATAAATCACATTCAATCCACATATTTTCTTCCTAACTACATGATATCTATATTTTCATGCAATACAACTCATTCTCATCATTTCCATATTTTTCTACAATTTTACATGCATTTTTCTTCATTTACATGCCATTTACTCATTACCCAAACAACAGTGAAATGAGGAAGGAACATGGGTCGCGTACCTCTGATGGCGCCCCTACAAACCTTCCCGCACTCCGGCGAGCCTCCTCGTGCCCCGACGAAGCCTCTCCCGCTAGCGGATCACAAGAGTAACTCCTCCTAGTCGCACGCCGCCTGCTCTGTCCACTCCTCCTTTCCTCTCTCGCCACTCTCCTCCTCTGCCCACTCCTGCCTCCCTCTCTTTATCTCTACCTCCTCCCGCATGGCGCCAGCCATCCATCCCGTTGGAGGAGACGGGGAGGCATGGGCCTCCATCGTTGGTGGCACGAGTGTGGAAGAAGAGGAAGAAGAAGATTGGAAAGGGGGGAAGGGCATGGCTCGTGAGAGTGAGAGAAAAAGAAAGGAGAAAAAGAAGGAAAAGATGGGCACGTAAATCGAGGTGACTGTGCATCCTCAAATCAGACTGCACATTGGTCCCAAATCACAAGCAAGAGCACAGCAAGCCAACCACAAACTCACACATCCAAGAAATAACAAATTATCCATTAATAAACCAATTATACAATATTACAACTAATTACATGGTTTATAAGAACAAAATGGATAATCAGGCCCGGATGTGACATCCTACCCCCCTAAAAGAATTTCATCCTCGAAATTCAGCTCTAATAGAACAAGTAGGGGTACTATCTCTGGATGTCCATCTCGCGCTCCCACGTAGCCTCCTCTGTACCAAGGTGTTGCCACTGGACTAACACCAATGGAATCACTTTGTTACTGAGGACTTGCACTTTCCTGGCCAGTATCTGAACTACATTTTCAACAATAACAAGTCCTCCCACAGCTCCTCCGGTTGCACTAGTATCACCTGGTATGCATCGGCCAAACACTTCCTCAACATAGATACTTGGAAGGTGTTGTGCACACCTGCCAACTCTAGAGGTAGATCTAGTCTGTTTGCCACCTCACCAACCCTCTTGGTAGCCTGGTATGGTCCGATATACCTTGGACTCAACTTGCCTCTCTTACCAAACCACATCACACCGTTGGTTGGTGACACCCTTAAGAAAACGAAGTCTCCCACCTCGAATTCCAGAGGTCTCTGCCTCCTATCAGCATAGCTCTTCTGCCGACTCTAGGTAAACAACAACCTCTTCCTGATCAGATCCACCTTGCCCTCGTACTGATGTACGATCTCGGGCCCAACTAACTGTCTCTCACCCACCTCACTCTAGCAAGTGGGTGTCCTATAGGGTCTTCCATACAATGCCTCGTATGGTGCCATACCAATACTAGCGTGGTAACTGTTATTATATGCAAACTCAATCAGAGGTAGAAGATCCTCCCAGCTACCACCAAAGTCCAAGGTGCAGGCCCTCAGCATGTCCTCTAGTGTTTGGATGGTCCTCTTTGTCTGGCCATCCGCCTGGGGGTGGAAGGCCATACTAAAATTCAACACTGTGCGAAAAGCCTCCTACAAAGCACCCCAGAATCTCGATGTAAACCTCGTGTCTCTGTCAGACACAATAGACACTAGGACACCATGTAATCTCACAATCTCAACCACATACAACTCTGCCAATTTTGCCAAAGGAAGATTCACTCTCATTGGCAAGAAATGTGTCGATTTTGCAAGGTGATCCACTATCACCCAAACTGTGTCATTCTTCCTTTGGATTCGTGGCAAACCCATCACAAAGTCCATCGACACATTTTCCCATTTCCACACTAGAACGTCCAGAGGCTGCATAGTCCCTCTAGGCTTCTGGTGCTCTATATTCACCATTTGGTAGGTTGCACACTTCACCATGTACTCAGCAATCTCTCTCTTCATCCCAGGCCACCAGAAGTTCCTCTTCAAGTATTTATACATCTTGGTGCTTCTTGGATGGATGGTGTATCTAGAGCAGTGGGCTTCATCCAACAAATTGTTCTTGATTTCCTCCGCTTAAGGCACATATAATCTCAAATCATATCTCAACCCACCATCTACCCCAACTGAAAAATGAGGGGCATTACCAGCTTCCAGCTTCCTCCAGATATCTGACACAAAAGAATCATATTGTTGAGCTGTAATAATCGCCTCGTTCATTCTCGGGCGAACAGACAAATTAGCTAGCACTACTCCGGTGGGTCCCTGAGACTGTCTCTATGGCCTGCACTCCACTAGTCCTTCTAACAATTTCCATTCATGGATCATCAAACTAGCCATGACATGAGTGTGTCGGCTCAGAGCATCTGCAACCACATTTGCCTTCCCTGGGTGGTAGGACAAACTGAAATCATAGTCCTTGATATACTCCACCCAGCGCCTCTGTCACAGGTTCAAATCCTTCTGAGTAAAGATGTACTTCAGACTCTTGTGATCTGTGTACACCTCAAATTGTTCGCCATATAAATAATGCCTCCGAATCTTTATGGCGAACAACACAGCTGCCATTTCTAAATTATTGGTGGGGTAATTCTTCTCATGAACTTTCAATTGGCGTGAGGCATACGCCACTACCCTACCACGCTGCATCAGCACACACCCCAAACCAGTTCCACAGGCATCACTGTAGACTGTAAAACCGCCACTTCCAGAATGCAAAGTCAAAACTGGGGCCGATAACAGACGAGCCTTCAATTCATTAAAGCTCTCCTCGCACTGCCAATCCCAAGCAAAGTGCGCTTCCTTCCTAGTTAGTCTAGTCAATGGTGTAGCAATTTTGGAGAAATCCTGAATGAATCTCCTATAATATCCTGCCAGGCTAAGAAAACTTCTAATCTCAATCATTGTCTTTGGTCTGGCCCAACTGCTCACAGCTTCCACCTTGGCTGGATCTACCTTGATGCTTTCTCCTGAAATAATGTGACCAAGGAAGGACACCTCTTCCAGCCAAAACTCGCACTTGGAGAACTTGGCATAGAGCTGATGTTGCCTCAGTGTCTCTAGTACGATCCTCAAGTGCCTCCGGTAGGTCTGAACATCTGGAGAATATACCAGAACATCATCCACAAAGATGACCACAAACATGTCTAAATAGGGCCTGAACACCCTATTCATCAAGTCCATAAAGGCAGCCAAAGCATTCTTCAACCCGAATGGCATAACCAAAAACTCATAATGGCCATAACGGGTGCGAAAGGCTGTCTTTTGCACATCTGGCTCACTGATCCTCAACTGATGGTATCCAGATCTCAAATCTATCTTGAAAAACACCGATGCTCCTGACAACTAGTCTAACAAATCGTCGATCCTGGGCAGTGGATACTTGTTCTTGACAGTGATTTGGTTCAACATCCAGAAATCTATACAAAGCCGAAGAGAACCATCCTTCTTCTTTTCGAATAGAACTGGTGCTCCCCAAGGTGAGACACTGGGACAAATGAATCCCATATCCATCAGTTCATGCAGCTGATTCTGGAGCTCCCTTAACTCAGTAGGTGCCATCCTATATGGAGCTTTGGAAATAGGACCTAATCCTGACACCAAATCAATCACAAACTCCACTTCCCTGTGCGGTGGCACTCTAGGCAATTCCTCTGGAAAAACATTGGGATATTCCCTCACCATCGGCAAATCCTGAATCTCGACTATAGGCAAAGTAGAAACTATCACACAGGGCAAATAGCCTATACTACCTCTCGCTAGATGATGATAGGCCTTGAGATTAGAAATCACTTTCCTAGGCTCACTCGGTCTGGTGCCCTGAACCATACACCAGCCATAGCATGAACACTCTGCCAAAACACTCCTCTTGGAGCAATCTATCATAGCCACATGCTGTGCTAGCCAATCCATTCCCATCATAACATCATAATCCTACATATCCATCAGGATCAAGCTGGCCTGAAAATTCCCGTCCCCCAGCTAGATATCAACCAGTCTCAAATATCTCCATGCTAGACTGTGTTCTCCCAATGGAGTGACCATATCTAGGTGGAATGCCAACCTGGCTAGCCTAGTCCCGATCGCAGAAGCAAATGACTAAGAGACAAAAGAAAATGAACTCCCAGTGTTGGACAAGACCCGGGCCATCCAATCAGCCACAAGAAAAGATCCTATAATCAACACACCATAACCATAATCATAATAAGAAATAGTGTCAATTACACATAGGATCTATTATTACAGGGCAGGACTTAATTCATATTGCCGTACTAGATCTCACCTTCTACCACATCTTCTGATGGGCCAGCATCTTAGGCAGCAATGGAGAACACTCTCCCCTTGGTAGGCTGATGTGGCGCATCTCCTACTAGCTTCGGCTGACTGAGACAGTCCTTCTGGTAATGTCTGGACTTCCCGCAGTTGTAGCAAACTACACTATCTAAATTCCTCTGCCTATGCCAACATTGCACCGCCACATGACCCTTCTTACCACAGACATGGCATGGTCCCATCTGTGGGCCACTATTAGACCTAGCATGGCTGAAACCCATACTCTTTTCCATACCAGACGTAGGTCGTTGCTTCCGCTTCTTTCCAGAGCTGTCAGAACTCCTAGAACTTGATGCTCTCGTCACTGACAGTCGAGAAACAGAGGGTCAAGAAATAGAAGGTCAAGAGATAGACTTTCTCCCCTTTTCCTTCTTGGGATACTCCTCTTGAAACAGCCTACAATCATCCTCATAGCGGCTTGCAAGCTCAATAGCATCTGCCAATGTCTGGCATCTGAAACCAATAACTATGGATCTCAGCACAGGGTTCAGTCCCTCCACAAACCTCTTGTCTTTGTTCTTCTCAGAAATTAAACCCTGAGAGAACTGCTCCAGTTGAATGAAGGACGACTCATACTCAGCCATAGATAGGCTACCCTACTTCAGGTTCCTGAATTCTCTGTCCAGCTTATCCTTCTCATGCTCAGGGAAAAATCTCTCATAGAATACGTCTCGTAACTCCTCCCAAGAAATCATCAGCAGGTCCGCATTCGGAAACTTGGTGTGGTGCACTATCTTCCACCACTAATCAACAGCACCCTTGAGCTGGAATGCCGCGATCCGGACCCACTTCTCTATTGGACACTCAATCCCCTCTAGGATCTTTTCCACCTCCTGGAACCAAGCCTCACACTCCTATGGTGTGCTGCGCCCATCAAAAGTCGGCGCAACCAGCTAGCAGAACTGCTTGATCCACAGGTCTCCCTCCGCCTCATCCTTGCTACTGCTGCCAAAGGACTGGGTGAAACCCCACATCATCTCACCAAATTCTCGTCTCATCCCCCTCCATGCACTACCCTCTCCCACCTTAGAGTCAGGTACAAGGGTCTTACCACGATAGCGCGGCCTCAGCGAGACATCTTCCTGCCAACACCACAAAACACAACAATCAACAATTCAGGTGCATGACTCTTAATTGTGCAGTCCTAAGGAGCCATTAGACCAGACATCACCAAGCTGGTGCACTAGGTGTAACCTCAACTCTGATACTACTCTGTAACGCCTTGATCCCTGGCACGCTACTTAAATCACAGTATCATAAGCATAATTACACTAATTACAGAAACATTAAATAACTGTAACTAAAGCTCACCTTCAGGTTCTCAATGTGCGGCTAGAAGCTCCAACTCCTGCACTAGAACCCGACTGCACGCAGTCTGCACCTGAAAACCAAACAAGCACGCGTGAATGACATCTAAGTCACCCAGTACGTGCCCCAAACACATAAACAACAAAATCTCGGCAAAACCATTAAAACTCCGCTTTTTTAATTTCAATGTTGGTTTTCTTTTGAAAATCCTCTTTGCTTTTAAAATACCATTCCTTTCTCTTTTGTTTGAAATCACTTGTGAATTAAGTCCCAAATCCATACCCTTTTCAAAAGCCATGTTTCTTTTCTTTTCTCAAAACATTTGGAAACTCATTCCAAAAACCACATTCTCTTTTAGAACACACATTTTCATTTTTTCCTTTTAAAACCTTTGGGATTCATTTTCCAAAACATGTCCATTATCAATACTTGGGATTTCTTCCCAAAACCACACTTTCAAATACACATTTCTGATCAGATCCAGCCTAAAACACAATGCCTTTTGGGCTCAAAATAAATCATAAATACTAGCTGGCAACTGGTTAAAACATCATCATTATTCCATTTCAAGATTTTAGGACTATTTCATAGGTCCAATCCTGGTCAAATCAAATTTCTTTTTCTTTACTCATTTCCACTTTTCTTTACTGTTGTTACCTTGATCAGGGGTAAGCAAGTGCACAAGCAGTAGGCGAGGACATCCTTTCCCCTACCATCCTACACTACTGCGGTGAAATTCTCCGTGCGGGATGCCATCGCCTGGACCAATCGGCCTCAATTTCTTTTTCATGTATGCACGGGGATACGTCTTTGTCAGACGCCCCATCGGTGACCCGAACGACTAGGTCCAATGACCTATGCTCAGCCTACATTGTCGGTGACCCGAACAACTAGATTCAATAACCCAGGCTCAGCAGACATCGTCGTGAGCTCGGTGACCTGAACAACTAGGTACCACGACCTAGGCTCAGCCTACATCGTCTCAAACTCGGAAACCATTGTCGTGTCTGGCAACTGGTTTCATTGGAGCCTCTTACTCCAACCACGTTGTCGACACCAACTCCGGTGGTTCCTTAACACATTATTAGTGTTTCATTTCAAAACTCTTTAAACTTTTCTTTTCAAAACCATTTTCCATTTCATTCTTTCCATTGCGGGAATCTGTCTCCTTGCAACACTTGACCCTCCACTGGGATCCCAACTCAAGTCATGAAAACCATGCCTAAAATGATAAATTGGGTCTCATGCCCAAAACCACGCATAATCAGCCATTTTGTTCAATCACTGGGTCTAAACCCCAAAACCACACAAAATCATCCATTTTATTCATTTATGGGATCAAAACCCAAAACCACGCCCAAATTTATTTATTTAGGTTCCACATTCCTCCATGTCAACACATGGGGAAAACATCACTCACATATGCCCAACATACCTTTTAAAACCATTTGTCATTTATTTAAATTCATGTTTGCACATATTAGGGCCAGGGCTAAAACGGCATACTGAATCTCAGGTTCGGTATACCAAAATCTCCTGATTCGGTATATCGAGCTTCTTCGGTGTACTGAAATGCCCTGGTTCGATCGAGCGAGAGATTTCGGTCTACTGAAACCAGCGATCCTTGCTTAATCTGTCAGGATTTTGGCATACCGAATTCCTCGTAGACAGGGCACACCCTTATTTGGGTCGATGAAAATCGCCCAAAGTGGGAGCTTCAATCGGACCCCCCAAACACATATCACAAATTACTATAAAATAATGGTGTGTAAACCCTTGAGTCTACTTCAAAACCCCTCAAACCATTCCTCAATCCATTAATTATGTGATTCATACGAAAATCACAAACAGGAAGAGCCAGTGAAACCTACTGTAGCTCACATCCCACAAATCACATTCAATCCACATATTTTCTTCCTAACTGCATGATATCTATATTTTCTTGCAATACAACACATTCTCATCATTTCCTTATTTTTATACAATTTTACATGCATTTTTCACCATTTACATGCCATTTACTCATTACCCATACAACAGCGAAATGAGGAAGGAACAGGGGTCGCGTACCTCTGATGGCGCCCCAGCGAACCTTCCCGCACTTCGACGAGCCTCCTCGCACCCCGGTCACACGAGCAGCTCCTCCTAGTCGCACGCCGCTTGCTCTCTCCTCTCCTCCTTTCCTCTCTCGCCACTCTCCTCCTCTGCCCACTCCTGCCTCCCTCTCTTTATCTCTACCTCCTCCCACATGGCGCCAGCCATCCATCTCGTCGGAGGAGACGGGGAGGCACGGGCCTCCATCGTTGGTGGCACGAGTGTGGAAGAAGAGGAAGAAGAAAACAGGAAAGGGGTGGAAAGGCATGACTCGTGAGAGAGAGAGAAAAAGAAAGGAGAAAAAGAAGGAAAGAAAAGAATGAAAAGATGGGCACGCAAATCGAGGTGACTGTGCATCCTCAAACCGGACTCCACATTGATCCAAAATCACAAGCAGGAGCACAACAAGCCAACCACAAACTCACACTTCCAAGAAATAACAGATTATCCATTAATAAACCATTTATACAATATTACAACTAATTACATGGTTTACAAGAAAAAAATGGATAATCAGGCCCAGATGTTACAGTCGGTGACCCAGACAACTAGGTTCAATAACCTAGGCTCAGCCTACACCGTCACGAGCTTGATGACCCAAACAACTAGGTTCAACGACCCTGACTCAGCCTACACTGTCTCAAACTCGGCAACCACAGTCGTGTCTGGCAACTAGTATCATTGGAGCCTCATACTCCTACCACGTTGTCGACACCAACCCCTGTGGTTCTTTAACACAATATTAGTGTTTCATTTTCAAAATCCTTTAAGCTTTTCTTTTCAAAACCATTTCCATTTCCATTCTTTTTCATTGCTGGAATCTGTTTTCCGTGCAATACTTGTCCCTCTTGAGGGGTCCCAACTCAATCCATGAAAAACCATGCTTTAAAAATTATAAATTGGGTCTCATGCCCAAAACCACACACAATCAACCAATTTATTCATTTATAGGGTCTAAAACCCAAAACCATGCCCAAATCCGCTTATTTGGGTTCCACATCCCTCCATGTCATTTACATGGGGAAAACATCATTAACGTATGCTCATTGTCCATTTTAAACTTCTTCTTTTCATTTTATAATCTCACTTATATAATTAGGGCCATGGTAAAATCGATAGACCGAATTTCAAGTTCGATTTACCGAACACCCTTGATTCGGTATATCGAACATTTTCGGCATAATGAAAAACCCTATTTCGGTCGATCGATTGATTTCAACCTACTAAAACCAGGTATCCTAGATTAATCTGTCAAGTTTTTGGTATACCGAATTCAATTCGGCACACTGAATTTCCTGCAACCAAGGTTTTCCCCTGTTTCGGTCGACGAAATCGTCAAAAGTGGGAGCCTCAATCGGACCTTCCAAACACACATCATAACATACCAATAAATCATGGGGTGTAGACCCTTGAGTCTACTTCAAAACCCCTCAAACCATTCATCAATCCATTAATCATACATCCAGATATAAATTCTCAAAGAGAACTTGCTCAAAGTTAAACCTTAAAACACTTATGGCATTTCCTACCAAAAACCCACGAAATTCATACAACCTAGCATGATCTCTACACATTCATGTCATTTATCACATTTCCATCATTCCTACTATTTTTTTTTGATTTTACATGCATTTAACTCACTCGCTCAAACCACAAAAGAAATGAGGAGGGACAGGGATCGTGTACCTGGCTCAGCCCTCCGGTGACCCTTCCGCACTCTAGCGAGCCCTCTCATGCCCCGACGAAGCTCCTCCACTAGCAAACCACCACCACCCACTTGCATGCTGCTCCACCTCTCCTCCGGCTCCATAGCTCACCTTTTTCTCCTTTCCACCTTTAGTCGGCGCCTCCTTCTTCCCTTAGCCTCCTTCCCTTTATATCCCCCTCTCCTCCTCGTGTCGTGCCAACTGCCCATCCCATCGGAAGAGACGGGGTGACACGGGCCGGTGTCGCTGGTGGCACGAGTCGAGGGAGTAGGGAATAAAGGGGAAGAAGAGGATGAATGCCCGTGGAGGAGAGAGAAAGAGAGAGGAAAAGAAGAAAAGAGAGGCACGCAAACTGAGGCGACTGTACATCCTCAAATTGGACTCCACATTGGTCCCAAATTACAAGCAGGTGCACAGAAAGCCAACAACAATCTCACACATCCAAGAAATAACAGATTATCCATTAACAAACCATTTATACAATATTACAGTTAATTACATGGTTTACAATTAAAAATGGATAATTAGGCCCAGATGTCACATTTATGAATCATGACTTTTCAAAACTCTTTTGTCATTTTCTTTTAAAAGCTCATGCCCATTTCCAAATCACTTTATGCATTTCAGGAAGCCATTTTCTTATTTAGCGACCATCCCAAAGCACAAATCATCTCATTTACAAAAGAAGGCTGGAAGCTAGCAAACACACAAATCTCAACCTGTCTCAAAATCCTACCGTATCACCCTAGCACAAGTGACCGACTTGGCCTCAAGCAGTTGACAAGGCACCATTCCCATCAACACTGTAGTGCCGTAGTGAACCACCGTGCACAAGAGTCCAACTGCCACAACCGCAGCCTCAAAGTAGCGTACCCTCACTGGTACATGCATGGAGTGCGACTACTGTATGACGGCCTTGGGTGTCTGAATACTTGAGGACTCTAACCCTAGACCCAACCAACACCTGCACTGAGGGATCCTCGGGTTATCATCTCCTGGGCCCTACAATACTACAACACACATAGTCACGAGGCTCACTCCTCGGACCATACTTGTCGACCACAACCTAGGCCCGTCCCCGACTACTTAAAGGTCTCACTACCCTATGTCAGTACAGCCAATCGGCTCTTATGTGGCTCTTACAAATCTCGGCAAATCATTTAAAACATATACGGCTTCCTTTAAAAACACTTTTAAATCCTTTTCAACATTGTCATTTAAAAACTTATTCTCAATCACTAATTTTCATAATCATGGGTCTCACTAACCATGATCATGTTATTTTTCCATTTATTGGTTCATATTCATTTCTAGGCATTTCCTACTCATTTTAGGAAATCCTCAATCCACATCCATTTTCCACACATATAATGTTTATCATTTTATGGAAATCATCATCTAAGCTTTATTTCTACATAAGTTATTTCATGATTTATTTCCATGCATTATTCATGTATTTACATGTATATTCCACATTTTAATTCAAAACACCTTTATTGAGACCATTTCTGAGTTACTGAAAAACATAGGTTTTGTTGGTCATTTCCGTCGGTTGAAACTGCCACCTAGATCCGTTGCCCATTTTCGCCGGTAGGATCCGCTAGTGGTTTCCACCAGGAAATTCCTCTAGGAATTTTTGCTTGACCCTTATAAGATCAGTGTAGAAAACCAGACAGAACACACCAACTGTAAATTCGTAAAATCACCAGAAAATCCACAATAATTCACAAACAATACAAAGATCATTCAAGAACATCTAGAGCACGCATGGACATCATTTAACACCATCGAAACACAAGATTAACACGATTTCTATCCGTTTTCCAGAGATCATGCAAATTTTACAAAATCCCACATATAAATCCATAAAAATTCATAAATCAACTTTCCCAATATATTTTCCTTGTTTTCATGCTTCCATGATGTTTACCACATCAAAATACACCTAGCCATGCTTTCTAGGAATTAAAAGAGGGAGGGAAATGCATACCGTTTGAGTTCGCCGGCGTTCCTTAGTTTTTCGACGTGCTCCGGCGACCCTCTCTCGGCATGAGCACCTCGTTGACGTCACACGCTCTCCAGTGGCGACGTGGTCCCAGTGGTCGGTGGCTCCTCCTTCCCCCTCGCAACTCTCTCTCTCTCGTCTCTTCTCTCTCACTCTCACTCTACCTCCCTCGTCTCTCCCTCTCACCCCTCTCCCATAGGTCGATGAAAGGGGTGTTTTAAACACCCAAGTGTCACTGGCGGGAGGTGGCAGTGAGTTAGGTGCTGGCGCGATGGCAGGTTCAATGGAAAAACAAGGCAGAGTTGTCAGGCGGCTTTCACTATTTTTTCCTAACATCTTACTATTCAGGCGTTTTGCCAGCAGTTCTCACTAGTAATTCTCGTTACCAATTTCTGCTTGACCTTATTCTAGGGTTTTGAGAGAGAAGATAGGGGCTACAACCACTCAAATCATCGGCAAACCAAACAAACATAAGCACACATTCCCATAATCATGGGAAAACAAACCCTAGGAGATAATTTCTCATATAAATCTCAATATCAAAATACATGTCATCCCAAGATACAATCCTAGATATTACATCCTACCCTCTTAAATGAATTTCGTTCTTCGCTGCTAAGAAAACACTTAGGGTTATAGGGACTGCAAGCCCACCGCTCGCTCCCAAGTAGCCTCCTCCGTACCTTGGTGCTGCCACTACACTAGCACAAGGGGAATTACTTTGTGCTTGAGGACTTGTTCCTTCCTATCAAGTATCTACACAGCGCCCTCCACCATGGACAAGTCTTTTTGTAGCTCTCTTGGCTGAACTAGAATCACTTGGAAAGCATCAGCCAAACACTTTCTCAACATTGAGACATGAAACACACTGTGCACGCCTGAAATCTCCAAAGGTAGATCGAACCTGTAGGCAACCTCTCTGACCCTCTTAGAGATTCTATAGGGTCCAATATAGCGAGGACTCAGCTTCCCCTGCTTCCCAAATCTTGCTATACCTTTGGTTGGCAATAGTTTTAGGAAGATGAAGTCTCCCACCTCGAATTCCAAAGGTCTGCATCTCCAATCAGCATAACTTTTTGGCCTACTTTGTGCAGCTACCAGTCTCTTTCTGATTAGATCCACTCTATCTACATACTGTAACCATGCCGACGGGGGTGGCCCACACAGGTAGGTGGTGTGTGTCCAAATGAGCGGCAAAGCCACGGCAAAAAAGAAAAGGGGAAAAAAAATGCAAAATGCAGGAGTCGCCACCTAGTTTATTATGGAAGACGAGGAAAACCATAAAACACATGAAGAATCATGCAAACAAAATAAAAAGGGGCTGCGTAAAACCAGAAATGCGGGTAAGGATCCCTGTTA